>MBAC02006818.1:0-28684 GCA_001712635.2 Nothophytophthora sp. Chile5
GCGCAAGAACTCATGGAACTCCACGTCGAACAGATACGAGTTCTGTAGGAAGATCTCGTTGGACTTCCACACCTCTGCCTCATAGTCGCAGCGCTCTTCGTCTGGCGGAGCGACGACAACGCCACTCAATGCTTTAGATCCAGTCTCGGGGGCTTCCGAAGAGCCCGATTGCTGAGGCTCAGCAGCTCCCTCCGTGGCTGCTGTCGACTCGGGCTCCACAGGGATGACCTTCTCGTAAAAGAGCATGAGTGCATTGCTAAACACCTCCATCTCCATGGAATTGTTCGAGCCGTGCCACGAGCGTCGTTGAACGCCGCCAAAGCACTCGGTCTCAATGTTTGACGGGTCAAAAGGCGTCACGTCTTCATCGTCATACTTGAACCACTTCTCCGAGACGTGGTCGTAGATGAAGGAGTAATAGTGGCCGCCCTGTGCCACGCCCGAGTGCACCAAGATGCCCTTCAAACGGTACTCGTAGAACGGGTCCGACTTGGCGCCAGCCATACCCTCGCCCTCCCCACTGCTGCTGGTGCTAGGCTCGATTCCTGGTGAAACCGATGCATCAAGCTTACTGCTCGGGGATCTTGGCGACGGAGAAGGCGACGGCGAAAGCGGATGAACCTCTGGCGTATCGCCGTTGACGTCGGCCATGAACTCGTCCGAGCCACTCGATTCATCGGACGCCATGTCTTCGTCGGTCGACGTTTCCTCGCGTTCCCGCTGCAAGTTCGAACGCGCTTCTTGCTCCTCAATGCCCGCCTTCGTGTATGGTTTCATGCTGAACCGCATGGGGAACGAGCAGCGGTTGTTCAGCTTCACCGTCTCGAAGGTCGTGTAGTCCAAGTCGAAGCGCTTCAAGTGCAGAATCAGCAGGTTCGGTAGTGACCCGAAGCACGTGCGCCGCACCGCCGCTTTCTTGGTGCCGCAGAGTTCACACTCGACCTTGTTGTCGCCGTCCATTAGCTCCCCTTCGACGAAGGCAGTGAGCGACTCCTCAATGCTCTCCTTCCCGCGGATCTGCAACTCCAAGCGAATGAACGGCTCCTCACGCTCGTAGCGGTGGCCGCAGTCCTTCGGGAGCTTTTGCGAGATGAGCTTTCCGCCGAGCACGTCCTGGAGGCACCTCGTGCCCTGCGGAGTCGTCTTCAGCCCTGTCTCCAGGCGATCCAGCAGTTTGTCACAAAACTCCGTGGCGTCATTCTGCTGGTAGACGGAAAACTCCAAGTTCAGGCACGTGCATGAGTCCACAAACGCCTTGGGGTTGAAGTAGCGCATCTCGCTGTCGCGCAAGTAGCAGAAGGTGCGTTGTAACTGGCGTAGCACCTCCAACGTCGCATCGATGCCCGTCAGTTCTGGCTGCAGGATCACATATCGGCCGTTTTCGTTGCCTGGTCGCCCTTCCGCCAGCACGAAGCTGGCTTCGCCGCCATCATCATAGCGTAGTGTATGCCGACCTGTCAGGTCGTCGTAGCCCACCACATTCGCTTCGTATACGCGGCCACCGAGACATTCCAGCGCCACGCGGCACCCAATCAAACGTTCCGGGAATTTCTCGGCTTCCGCCTTCGTGGGCTCTTGCGGCGTGGGGCGCGGTGCCACCTTGGCGCCCAACAGTCCTTGGCACAGCGTCGGGTGCATGAACAACTGCTGCAAAAACGAGTTCATGTAGCACGAGCAGCCTTGATTCTTCAGCCCGACGTGCTCGCCATTGCCGCGGGTTTCCACATTGTTCTCTTGGCCCCATTTGGATCGCAGCGCGTCGCTCCTTGTGAACAGTCGAGTCAAGCGGCTGTACAGGTCGTGCAAAATGCTGGCGTTCGAGGAGATGGCGCTCGCCAGCAGCTTGAATGCTGGGCGCCGCGTCTCGAGCGACACACACAGCGGACAGCGGCGACGGTCTTCAGAAGGAAGCGTGAACAGACATTCCTCGTAGACCACGTCCACAATGTCCCGCGCAATCTCAGAGCGCACGTCAGTGTGCACCACCAGCACCTCACGCAAGAATTCGAGAAAGCCGATTAAGACCTCACCCGACCGCTCATTGCAGGCGAGGAACTTGCTCGAGAAACCGCGACGCAGCTTTGCTACCACGCCCTGCGCGAGCATCCTGCAATACGTCGACGACTTGCCGCCCTCAAGACGGGCGAGGGAGCAGAGCATCCGGGCGTACTGGTCGCACGGCGCTGTCACATTCTCGATGCGATCCAACGACTGGATACACTCCTCGAAGACCACTGCAGCAGCAGCGTCCGAAGCCTTGCAGACCGACTCCAGCGACGACAGCCACTGCTCCCGCACCGGCTCCGACTCGAATTTCATGAAAATGTTGACAATGATGGCACGCGGCTCCAGTGCGCTGATATACTTGGCCGCAGCATCATGCGCAATAGATACAATCGACTCGACGGTCTTGATCGCGTCGATCAAGATGCGGAACGCTGCCTTCTTGAGCGGGATCGTCTCCTCGGCACGAGCGTATTCGGACACCACGAGCTCCGCGATCTTCAGCACCAGTTGATCATAGCGACTCTGCTCCACAATGATCTTCGCCTTGGGCATCTCGAGTTCCACATCGCCATCGAGATCGTGGTTCGCGGTGAGCGCATTATCTCCAGCAATTACGCTCTCTGGAATCTCTCCAGTCGCAGTTGCCGAGTACAATCCGTTGCTATGGCCCGAGTCAAACAGGCAGAACTTCAGAATACGAAGCGCCACCGCCGCGCCTTCGTTGAAGGAGCTCTCGTGAAAATTCGCATTGATGAAATACGACAGCACTTCGTGGAACCCGCCGCCCGAGATAAAGCGCTGCAGATACGTCTGCGCAAACGGGATCTTCGCGGCATCGGACGGAAGCAGCAGCGCGTCCATGATCTGCAGCGTGTAGATGGCCTGGTGGGACGAGATCCCCTTCACCAACGACGACCAATCAGCTTTGCCTTGCGCCATGGCGTCCCCGTCACTATCCGCCTCGTCCGACGGAGCACTCATAGTCACATCGTCATCGCCCACCTCCACGGCGCCAATGCTCGAAACCCGGCTCAAAAGCTTCACGCTTGAGGGGATCTTCTTCAGAAAAGCCCACAGCAATTCGTGGACTGGATGGCCCTCCACGAGATCAAGGACACGGAAAAGAATGTCAAAGTACGTGCCATCGCGCGCGATCACTTGACCAGGGTGGTGAGACGACGACGCAGAAGCCGCATCCTTTCCGTCCGAGGTCATCACTTGGTCTTGGTCCATCAGAGTCGTGTTCGAGCGTTGCACGATCGTGTTGAACATCAGGACACGCAGCTCGCTCGACTCCGTGATCTGCAGGTCTGCGAGTGACTTCTGATCACCCGTGATCGCTGACCCAGACGAGATGATCTTCATTTGCTGCATGGGGTGGCCCACGAGCTTCTCGAGTTGCTTGCGGAATTGCCACAGCGTCTGGTTTGCATACGCAGACGTTTGCATCGTTCGCACCGCATTGTCGTGACTACCAGTCGCTGCTGTTGAAGCCCCCGTCGCGCCACCGGCGGAGTTAGCGGAGTTGGCGGAGGAGGAGGCGGGGATACGTTGGGCGATCACTTTGATTGTAAAATACGCGCCGCGGCCGCTCAATCCGTGCGGGATAAAGTTCTGCTTCTTGCGAGCGCTCGCCACCAGTCCAGTCAACAGACTGGAGCACTGTTGCACCAGTTTCAACGATTCGGGCGAGCTATCCTTCACTTCGGATAGCTGTCTGAATACGCGCGCCAGGAAATCCTTGACACTCTCATCCGATTCGCTCTCGTCTCCACCTTTACTCCCCAGCTCCTCCGAGAAGCGATCATACACACGCAGTAGCTCCCGCGTCGCCATTTCCGAGACGTCAAGTGGAGCCTCAAACGCGATGCGCCACAACGCATCCATCCCCAGCAGATTCAACGTGTTGCTTCCAGCGGATTCCGACGAAGCATCGGGCGTCGTGCTATGCAGCAATTTACGCTGCGCATTGACGCCCACAAAGTAGGTGTTGAAACACTTGTAGCCCATGCACCCCAGTGTTCGGAAATCCGTTTGCTTGCACAGCAGCTCGTTGAAGACGTAGAAACACACGTCCAAGTTAAACGCTGAGCTGATCGATCCACCCGCCAAACCCATGCCCGGCGCTGCTCCCGCTGGCTGGTGGCTGCGCATGCTTGTCTGGTTGAAAAAGATCAAGCAAAACTCGCGCTCGGCCGGTGACGACGACAGCACTCCCCACAGTCGTTCAATCTGAGGGATCGTCAGCTCCAAATCCGGAGATTTGACGTGAATGTAGTGAATCAATTCCAGTCGATGGCCTATCGCCGTGCGGTAGCTCGGGGATTGTTTGTCCGAACTCCGCGCAACAAAAGCGGCAAGTTCATCAAACAGCAACCCGACCAAGCCGTGCTCCGAATTGAGCGACTCCACCACGAGCGCTTGGTCCATTCGGTACGAGTCGATCAAGAATTTAAGGAGCTCCAAGGATTTGGAGGCCGTCGAATCCTTGTCCGCTGGGTCCGTGGTGGTGGGCAACGGCGTGCCCCCACTATCAGGTATCGGAGACATCGCTGCAGCCGGAGGAGAAGCCACCGACTCCGACGCTGCGCTCGATAAGAAGCACGAGCGCTTGATTCCATCGATACATTCGCTCAAGAACACCTTCCGCAGCGGCTCGCCGTATTCACTGCGCAGTCCTTCTTGGAAGAAATCGCGCAAGCTTCGACTCAGCCGGATGTTCGCAATGCTGCAATGCATTTGAATCGACCAGAGCAATTGCAAGATTGCCCTCGTCACGTTCACATTTCGTTCCATTAGAAAGCTCGGCGAATTGGTCGCCAGTCGCTGCAAAAACGAGATCAGCTCCGGGAAAGGTTCGTTGCTGCGCAGACTTCTCAGTAGTGACGCGTGGATGCTTTCCACCAGGTGGAGCAATAGCTCGTTGGACAGAAACGGCACCGTGGTGATCAGCAAGTTGTGGATCTCGTGCACGAGCGTCTGGTCTTTCTGGATACACGACTGCCAAATCACATCAATGCAGTGCGTGTCCAATTTGTTGGACTCCGCCAGAAACTTCACCAACAGCGCACTGCGGGACACAATCTCGCGATGGATCCGGTCCCCAAAGATCTCCTCAATGATCTGCTTCTCCGCCACCCACGTACTCAAAATGTAATCCAGTCGCGTGTGGTCCTCATCGCCGTTTTCCTGGACGCTTTCTGGAATCAGTTCCGGGGCTGGGGCTTCCCCCTTCCCCGTGGGCATCCAGTTGTGCGTCGGGGGCAAATACTCTTCATACTGGGACTGGTGTTGGTAATAGTCAATGTCTTGATCCGATCCAGGCTGCATCTTGTCCGCTTCCGAAATGAACCACCACTTCAAGCCACTTTTCATCGTGCAGCAAAAGAGCGTAAACACTTGGTCCGTCTCTTCTCGCCTCAATACATACGTGGCCGTCGCCGAGTCCGTCTTGAGCGTGTATACGCCATTGACCATCGCTGTCCCAGCGTTACGCACGAGGTACCGCGGTGGGAAGGCACGCGACGCCCGCGCGCAATTCACGATCTGGTTGATCTGCTCCAAGCCAAAGAGCCGCAAGGGCAACGAGGTCGACTCCACGTACCTCTCGGTGATCTCGAGCCACAAGGCATTAATGGCCTCGGATGACACCACGCCAGCGTCCACGAGGCGGCGAATGATGGCAAGCACCGCGCCCACCGCGTCGCTCGACTCCTTCTTAAGTACGGAGTCCGAGATTTTCGTGAAGTACGTCATGATCAGCACGCAAATCTTGGTGCAAATCGTTTCTGGCACCGACGCACGGAACTCCATCAACGCCTGCAACAGGATGCGGATGTCCTCGCTGTCCATCGCGGCATCCAGCTCGTCCCCTTCACGGTGGTTCAGCAGCATCTGCTCCATCGTACTGAGCAGCAAGTGGAAGCCTTTCAGCTCGCAGAACGCCTCGATGCATTGGGCGCGCACCTCGGGTGCACCCGGCACCTTGTTCCAATAGCTGCCGATCATGGCTGACGTCCGCACGTCCTTGTAAAACGTCTTCTTCTTGTTAAAGAGCATGATCAGCACCGGCAGCACCTGGACGTACTTGCCCGTCTTGAGCTGCGCGATCACCAGCGGCACAGCCACTGACAGACATTGCGTCACGCACGATTTCTCGAAGGACCCGATCTTGCTGGAGCTATAAACCCCAATAAAACCAGTCCAGACAGCACACAAACAAGCGTTAAAACGAAAGATCGCGTAAATAAGCGATGCAGCACGGAGAAAAAGAGACGCACTGCTGGTCCAGCATGATGCTGATGATCTTGCCGAAGGCGTCGTCCAGAAACGCCTGACTCTCGGGGCGGTTGATGTGCGAAAACGCTGAATTGAGCGCCTTGACGGCATTCTGCCAGCCTACAGTGGACTTAAGACGCAGATCTTCCTGCACGACGTGGAAGAGCTCCAGCTCCTCCTCGTCCATCTCTTCTGTCATGCACGCACGAGCAATAAGCAAAGCCACACGTCAGGACCATCCTCTACCCTCCACTTCCCGCTCAATCCCAGCCAACCGACCTTGCGCCGATTCTTCCTGGGACTTCTTGCGCCGCTTCTGACTGTCGTTCTCGGCAGCGTGGGGGCGTTCCATCGAGCGCACGTGCAGCTTCTTCTCCTGCTGCCCTGGGCCTTTGCTGCTGCTTGAGGCGGGGCTGCTGGAGGGGCTGGTGGGTGGTAAAGCGGGTATTGTCGCGAGGGTGGGGGTGGTGACGCAACGAAGCTCACGCCCACAGGACTCGCTACTGCTGCTACTGTCGCTACTGCTGCTGCGCCGTGGGGACCGCCGAGACTTCCTCCTCCGCCTCGGATCTACGTTGCCCACGCGCGCGCTCTTCTTCTGCTTCTTCCGCGACTCCTGCGCAGATGTGGGTACGCTCCGCCCGCTGCGGGTGGTGCTGCTGGTCCGCTTCTTCTTCCGGATCTCCCACCGCCGGTCGCCGCCGTCGACTGCCGTCCTTCCCCTCTGTCTGCGAACGAGACGCTGCCTATGCCGCTGTCGGTCGTCTCCGGAGCGAGCGAAAGCGAGGCCAGGCAGTGCTTGGCTCGGCTTGGCTTGGCTTCCCCTTTGGCTTTGGCGTTCTCTCCGGTTTCTCCCCTTTTGATTTCCTTCCTTCTCGAGCCAACTCGCACTTGCCCAAGGGAGATCCACGCGCGGCACTTGTCCCGAATTGAAGTGGAAAGAACTTCGGGACACGCATCCCGGATTTGGGTCGTTTCTGGTTTATTTAGCAAGTTGTTTCCTCAGAATGAGTTGAGGTGCTATTTGAGGAGTGTTGCTCAGGCGACCCACACTCACAAATCGCAGCACTCCAGCTGGAAGAGCAGTCACACTTCCAATGCTGTCGCCGACGCCGTGCTGTAACAATGGCCACGCTCTCGGCGGCGTAGCGCCGTTGGCGTTATGGATGGCAGGATGTGTTCGTGATTTGCTTGCAGTGATCGACAAGCACAGGTAGCAGCTACCCAGGGGTTGCCGTGCGCTAATATTTTACCGATTGCAGGTATTTTAATTGCTCAAAATGACCAATCATAAGTCCCCAAATAGCATCAAGCAGGGAATCGATTGGTCAGAAGGAAACGAAAATCAGGTTACTAAACAAGGGACGGATATTTAGCAAGGGACTGGTCAAACTCAATGAATACTGCGTGCACCCTCTAACTTGATCCAAACAACCGTGATGATTTTTTCTTGAAAAGGTTGCGAAGTAAAGTCGAACTGGTATAAACTCAAAGAAATGACCCAACTTACGTATTTCATCAGATTCATCTTCGCAGCGGCAGCATGGACCGCATTGAAGTGACGGCGCTGCTGTCGCCCACACGCCGCGAGCGCCGTGCGCAGGAGCTTCAGTTACAACAGGAGGCGACGGCACGTGCGTTGGCTCACCAGGGTATCACTTTGGACGATACGCAGGAGGAGGAGGCGTTCCTGAAGGCGCTGGAAGAGACGCTGCAGCTGAACGTGGCGGCGTTGGACGAGCGTTTCCTGGTGCTAAGCGCGCCGCAAGTGGACCGTCTAGCCTTCCGTCTGCATGACGCGCTAGTCCCCAAGCGTGACGTCGATACTGGCGTGATACAGGCGTGGACCATCCAGCCGCAACTGCAGCTCAAGGTCAAGATGAGCGCCCACATCCAAGTGCTCAAGCTCTCCACCATCCTGCGGGAGGTGCAATGTCTCCGCGTGCACCAGCCACAGACTCTGGAGCCCGAAGAGGCGGTGGCACCTCGACTGGCCATTGAGATCGAGATCTTCCCGTCCCTGCGAATCGTCGAAGCGCTCAATACGGAGGTGGAGGCTCTGCGTAACGTGCATTTCTTCTCGCGACAATTACGTGAACTGCACATTGAACACACAGAAGTGGCCGCACTTAAGCAGCTTTTGATGCCGATAGAGCGGTTGGAGAGCAGCCAAGCCTCTGAGATCGTGTGGCGAAAGCTGCAGAAACTGCAGATCAACTGCTGTTCCCTGCCGGAGGTGGATGAGTCCGTTAACTCATTGCGAGTCGTGCGCTCCTTAGACCTCGGCTGGAATCAGATCGAGCGCTTCCAGACCGCGATGACCACACGCTCCCTTCAGTCACTGAGCTTGTGTCACAACCAATTGCATCAGATCCCACCGATCCAGGCGCTACGTGCGCTGCGAGAATTGGACCTCGCGGTGAACCAGGTTGCGTCGTTGCGTGGACTCGAGGTGTTGGGAGCGTTAGAACGACTGGACGTTTCCCACAACCTGCTCACTGATATTGCAGAGGTGGAGCTGTTGACACGACTCACGAAGCTGCAGCACCTGAGAATGGAGTTTAACCCCGTCGCCCAGCGTCCAGACTACCGTCGTGAAGTGCTCTTCTTCTTGGGCGAGCAAGTGGAGCTAGACGGCCAGCCCTGGAGCACAGCCGAGCTCGGCAGCATGAAAAGCAGTCGCGCACTGCGGATAGTGACAAATGATCCCGTGCGCGAGAACAGTGACAGCATCTGGGGACAGCCGGTGGAGATCCCGGTGTACCCCAGAGCTCGTGTTCCGAGCGGCATCGAGTCGAAGAACTTGAAACTCGTGATGAAGTATCCGGCACTTCCTCTGGCTGAAGCAGTCTCTGCTCATTATGTGGAAATTCAAGACCCGCCATCAATTTTGCCGGCGAAACCCCGTAAAGAGTCGAGCGGGGCAGCAGCGACGGGAAGCAGTGGAGAAATAATCGCTGGGCAACACGTCGCTCAAGTGCCGACGAGCGTACAAGGAGAGGGGTCTAATGGAATCAAGAGACGCAGCGACAATCATGGAATTCGTAGTGGTCGGACGGTCGTACAGACTGTGGGCGACTACTTCCGAACTCAACGTGACATGATCGTAGCGAAGGTCAACAAGAGCACGGAGGAGCAGGTCTCAACCAGCGGTACGTTACGAGTATTTCAGCCTGCCGTCGATTATCTCTGACCTAAATTGCTGCGCTTCAGAGGAGGAAGACAGCGACGAGTCGACTGCGGAAAAGGCTCGGACTCGTAGTCGCAAGTACACGGCGAGTGATTTCATGCGCGACTTTGAGGAGGAGGAGTCATTACTTCAAGACGGCGATGCGATGGACGACGTGGAAGTGCTAGCGGCTCGCTCAACGTCACAGACGCGGATGGCGAAACTGGTATCTGCATGTTTATCGATAAATGCTGGGGATTCTTCTCGAATGGATGCAATTACTTCTAAACTAATGATGTTCTTACTGCTCCACTCTTTCAGCACAATGCCGCACAAGGTGTCAGTGTCCGAGTGCTGTTCAGTGCGAAAGAAGCAGCCGAGCACGACCTCCACTTTGGGATCGATGGTGTTCCGGCAACCGTAGAAATCAAGGTATGTGGAAGCTAAAAGATGGGATTTGGGTCGATACTCACGCTTGAGGTATGTCGTCAACAGGCTCGCGAGTTCGTGGAGAGCTTCTCCATCGCCGACCGTGAGAAGCCGATCACCATCTCGCGGTGGCTCCCGGATCTGGTGGCTGTGGGGTTCTCCATCCATTCCAGCCGGGCGAAGATCGTCACCATGAAACTGCGGCAGCGAGGGTGTTCGAGCGTGACGGATGCTGCATATCAGATCGACGCGGCTGGCACGTTGGAGCTGCTGCTGTCGTCGTTGGTGGCGCGTCTGCATCAGCAGCACAAGGGGCGGGTGGTGGCCTGCAGCTGTGCCAATTGCGGTGCTCTTTCGCAGTTCACAGGCGAATATCCAGCCAGAAACAAGGAGGAAGACGACGCGGTGCTGGTGTACTCGTGTTTACTATGCTCCAGCTGCAACGTGCGTGAGACTTCATTCAAGAAACTGGTCGCAGTCTGCGCCAGTGAGGGCATCGCCATCCCCAGCAGCATCCCGCTCGCGCCACCACCGTGGGAAACGCTGACTGAGGGTTTTTACATCGAAGAGCCCGTGGCGACAGAGGCCTCTTCCAGCTCAGGGATGCGCGAATGCGTCATGGTTTCGTGTCACGGTATCCGAGAAGTCTTGGGCTCTTCCGATCAGCAGTTGGGGGCGAATGCTGGCCACGAGGTGCACAGCGACGAATGGAATGACGCTATCGTTCACGCCATGACCACGACGCGGTGATTTGAGAGCGGGTTTTGGACACTGGAAGCGCGAAAGATTGGGAAGAATGGCCAATGGACCAGGGTGCTGGGTAGTAGACACAGCCACACATTGCGCTAGTGTGATGGCATCGCCCACCCCAGCGAACGGAGAGCGGATATGTTGGTCAATAGGAGTTGCATGTAAATGCCGGTTAAGAATGGAGCGAGCTAGCCACAGTCGACGTTCACACTACTTTCGAGATCTTTTCCAGCCCTGGTTTACTGTGTCTCACGCGGACTTTTGTTTTTCCGCCTCCCCCTCGGCCCCCTGCTCTTCTTTTCTTCTTGGGGGCGATGGAGAACACGGCGTCAGACACGGCTGTGATATTGGAGTCCAACTCCTCGTGGACCTCACCAGCATCCGTCAGCGTTCCCAATAAGCTTATCGCGTGGAGTTTGATCTGTACCAGCGTGGCAATGGCGGACTCGGTTCCTCCAGAAAGGTTTGCACATGGTTGGATGCCAGTTGAGGCCCGACGAGTTGCTGCTTCTTGGCTTGGCCCTGTCATCACCTCTGCTGCTGGGATCTCGACTGCGGGTGCATGAGCGACCAGCAGCGCTCCTTCAGCTGATGCTGCCGTTCCCGCTGGCCCCTCTCGATTTTCCATCAGCGTCACCGCATTGTTGGTCCCTTCGACGTGACGCATGGACGGTGAGCGGACTTACTATCCCTTGGCGAATTGTGGAGTGAGAATTCCTCGCCATGACCACACACAGCTCCAGCTCTGGGCCTCCCTCTACACGCGCAGAGCTATCAGGAGAGAAGGAAAACATGTCGCGAGCAATGAGTGACCTGCTCTTGAGGCAATGTCTCTGACTCCCGCTGATTGCGATGCCTTCCTTGCCCATGGGGTGATGATGCTACTATATCAGCGGTGTAGCGGCCCCCTCGTCACTCTGTTGTGCAGGCAGGGTGGTCTACAAGTCAGCAGCAAGGTTGTCGATCTCGATACACCAGTTGACACAGATAAAAGATTGCAGTCGGTGTGCGGTCCGCCGGCAGGCAGCCGGCCTGCCAATCGGCATAGCCTCTGAGCGAGATCTAGCCACGCTATCAGACGTCGGTGGCTTTTGTCTTGCACAAATTGCTGGGAAGCCAAACGGTAGCACCTTACAGTCAAGAGCTGCATCTTGAAGTCATCATTCTCGCTCCAACTTCAACATCCTCGTGACTACATGGCTACGTGTCGGTTTACGATACCCTCCAAAGAACTGCAGGCTCAAACCCGTCCACTAGAAGTTGCTCGTAGGTCTTTTCACCGAGAAGACCTCGCGTCTATCAGCGAACGGCGAGAGCAGCAGCAGCAGTAGGAGCTCCGCGACAAGCAGCGCCACTGCGTCAAAGATGAACTTGGGCGCGAAGATAGCCCACACCATGAGGTGACGTCGCTGTAGTGCCACGAACAGCGTGGACACCAGAGCATTCAGTGCAAAATACCCCAAAAATGCCAACAGTGTCTGAGTGGCTCGCGATCTCGATCGCTCCAGAGCCAACTGCAGCCACGGCAGCGCCAACACAGCCAACGCGTAGCAGCCGAAGGTGTTGAGGCCGAGTAGAGCGCCAGCTGCGTAGAAGTGGAAGCTGTCGAAACCCACGAAACCCGCGGCGTTCTGCAGACTTGTGAACGTGTTCGCGTGGCCTGTTGTGAAGAACGCTTGGTATGAGACTGACGCCCAAAGCAGCACCCACGAAGTGACGTCTACCGTCGCACCATCGTGTCGCCATTGAGGGGCAGCAGGGGAGGCTATCGTTGGAGCAAGTACTGCGCTGCCAGCTTTGGTGTGGCAACAAGCGATGACACATGCGAAGCTCAAGTACTGGAGCAGTAGACATAGCACTGACAACGGTGACGTGGGTCCCAACACCAACATATATGCCGGTACGAACTGCCAAAGCAGCAGCAGGGGGTCACTTGTCGGTCGTCGCACGCGGTCATTGCTGCTGTGGCTGCTGGTTTGCGTCGTCTGACGCAACCCACGTACTAGCAGCGCAGCCAGTGAGGTCAGGAAGTTCAGATAGACCGATCGAGGCAACCAGAGTCGCCAAAAGCTCAGTGCAATCGGCGACGCAACCCAAAAGACCCCGCAGATCCCGCAGCTCGCCACTGCAGAGACGACCATGAATCTTCCGAAGGGTGACATCTGCAACCCATAACTTCGAGCGAATAGTAGGGTGGAACCAGCCGTGAGCAGCGCTATGCCAACCAACGGCACGAATGTCAGTCCCAAGGTCGCAGAGGACCTGATGATATTGGGAGGTTCCAATGAGGTACTCAAACGTGTGGCGGAGATGAAGACCAGAGCTGCCACCGTGGCGATGCTACGGTTGACTCCCAGACGCTGAGCTTTAGTAAGCAGGAAGAGTCCAATGGTAGCCGACAGGAACTGCATGACGCTGCCCTCAGCGACGATGTAACTGTTGGAGAGCAATGCCAGAGTGTGCAACAGAACCACCACCGTTGCTGTTCGAGTCTCTCCTGTCACCGAAGAGAGGGAATTCCACGCACTTCTCAGAGTTCTCCGCTGCTGTCCCCTGGTCGGCATTGCCCGTCGACGTAACAGTTGAAGACTCATGCCGCCCAGACCGATACAAGAAGCCGCAACGATCGCTCTTGAAAACGACGCTGCCGGGAGAAGCGGGAGATTGATGCTCACTGGGAAGAGGAAAAGTAAACCACTTGAACCAGCGACAGCACCCAACGCTAGACGCCATCGCCCAGTTCTGCCATCTTCCGTGAGCGAGTGTGTAGCTCGGGTGAGCGCAATTCCCACAACAAAAGACCATGTGAGTAGCAGCATTCCCCAGCCCATGCTGCAAAGGTCGAACTGCGTCCAGATGGAGCGTCCCAACGCCAATGCCTCTCGAAGATACTGCTGTTGTTGGTCCACGAGCTCTTCATGAAGACGCAGTAGCAATGGTAGATTTGCTTTCGAGTACGTTCCACCGGATCCGCCTTCACGCACCTGCTGGAGTTGCTCTTCGACGCGTGTGATGTCGGCAAAGAGCTTCTCCAATTGGTCATAAGCGCGTTCGGGTAGCTTGGACGCCGAGGAGTATCGGAAAAGATAGCGTCGCACCTGGTCCAGATTCAAACGCAGTGCGCGGTTCAGCGTCTCGAAGGCAGCCAACGCACTGCTTCCTTCATTCTCTGCCGATGTTGACGGAGATGGAGGTACGAAGAAGAGCGAGGGAATGACACTACCCAGGTTGGCAAATGGGATAGGCAGGCCACTCAGCAGTGCCAGTGTGGGCACGAGGTCCACTTGCGGCACTTCGTGTGCACCAGCTGCGATCTTTCTAGCATATTTCCGCAGCTCTTGCATCTCCTTATCGTCTCCCTTCCCACTTCCCGTCGCCACTAGCGACGTCTTGCTGTACAGGAAGAGTGCAGCCCCCGTTTCCTCGTCACTGGCGCCTCCGTGATTCCCATCCGCCGACATGCCGTGGTCTCCTAGCACAGCCAACAGTGTGTCGTCACCACCAGGCATCGTCTTCAGCTCCTGCAGTAGTTTCTCTAATATCCCGTTCATTTCGTCCAGCTTTTCGGCCATGAAGGCGGAGCTGGGACCGTGGGTGTGCCCGACGTGGTCGACGCCCAGGAAATGAGCGATCAGCAGGTCCCAATCAGGTCTACGAAGCTCTGGGAACAGTTGAGCAGTCACGCCTCGATCCACAGAGTGAAGGTCCTTGACGTTGAACGAGTCGAACGCGAACTTCCGCGTGAATTCACGTGCGTATAGCGCGTCCCACGTGTCGTCGCCCATGAAGACCACGCCGCGCCGTTGCATACGCAGTTGACGCAGCAGATTGTCCTCTGCGATCTGGCTACTGGCTGCCATGTTGTCCTTGATGTCCAGGAAAGTCGGCAGCGAGCCGGTGGTCAAACCCTTCAGACGCTGCATGGTCATCGTGGGCGGGTCGGCCACGAATTTAAACAGCAGCGCGTGGTCCGGTTCGTTGGTCAGCGTGGCGTTGAGCACCGGCAGTCGGTCGCTGTAGAACGAGGAGTGTTGGGAAGAAGCAGCGGACTCCACAAAGTCGAAGCGCAGCGCGTCGATGACCACGAACACCACGCGACGGAAGCGTCGCGGCATCCAGCAGCCAGGCAGGTCGGCAGCATCTTCGTCGGCATTGGGAGCCTCGTGCCGTAAGTGAGATCGAACGGTCGTGGGTCCACCTGGCGGTGTGTGGCAACGGCTGAGGTCGGGCACCTCGAAGCGCGTGAGGAAGAATCCTGTGGTGAAGAGGTAGAGCGCCGCCGCGTGCAACGCCAGCAGCGACGCGAGTAGGCGAACCCCCATATTGCGATGAGGATGGGATCGGATTGACCTCCTGCGTATAGTGTGTACAAAAGTGCAAAAGGGTATTGTGCCAATTTGGTCCCGAACGCTGGATGTGTCCGGTTGGATTTAGTATACACCGAAAGTATACTTGCTCACACCAATCGGTTGCGTATCAAGCTAACGTCAACACTCGACAGGTCGAAGGAAGAGCATGCGGGCGTGAACTCCAGCAAGCGCCTCGGGAATTCCATCGAGTGCATGTACGCATCGAGCCAACGGAGCTATGCAAGGTGCATGTTACCAGTTCAGTAGCGATGCACGTTCAGAAAAAGCTAGAATATGAAAAAACGAAAGTATGAAAAGTGGACTCGGCTCCAGGGCTCCTTCGCGCCGCAAGCCTCGCCTACGCGTCGGCCCAGCCTTCGGCGTTGTGCAGCCGCACGTCTGCGTCCATGTTGGGCGAATTCTGGATGGCGTACAGCAGCTTGGCACGCAGCACTTCCTTGCTGGTGTAGGTCGGCAGGCGCAGCGCGAAGAAACACGTCTGCGCGTGCGGCAGGTACAAGTCCGGTTCGCCCATGGCCCCAGGGTCGTGCGCCGCCTGCAGCTTGAAGTTCATGGGGAAGTCCTTGGCGCTGTTGGGCATGCGGCTACGCGCCCACACGAAGCGCAGGAAGGACGTGCGTTCCTCACTCGTCATCTCTCGAAGAACATCCCAGAAGTTCTGCACGTGTGGCATGGTCTCGTCGGCGCCTTCGCTGTATTCCGTGCATTGTCGCAACAAGTCCACGTCCACCTCTCGCCGGCCGCAGATCAGAACTTCCAACTCACGCGGAGTGAATAGCGGCGCCAATTCCATCGGGAGAACGGCTGCCAGCCCGTCCTTCAGTGCGGCCAACTGCTGACTGCTCTCCGTGAGTCGCGTCTTCTCAACGAGCTGCACGTAAAGCTCGCGGTTCGCCAGCGTCACAGGCATCTTCTCACCCTGTGGCACCAAAGCCATTTCCGTCCCGTCACTCAGCGGCGTCGACAGTGTCAGGTACCCCAGTACCTCCTCGGCCTCCTGCGCGGCCGCATCGGTGTCGGTACTGAGCTCCTCCACGCGACTCAAGTTGTTAGCTGTGACCACATCCACGCTTTCCAGGTGCGCTCGGCTCACGTTGAGTCCAGCTAGTGGCCGCCACACAATTGCCGGTAGATCCAGCCCCATTTGCAGTCCGTGGCGCACCGCCGTGCCGATCAGCTTCCCGAGAAAGCGATGCAAGTCCAGCGCCATGGGCCCGTTGGCCAGCAACGCCGTACCGCACGATGGGTTCAACAGGAATTTGTCCTGGTTACTACCCGTGCCGCTGCGACGGTTCGGACACGGGATGAGCAACGGCAGCAAGCCCTGCTCGCCCTTGGCTAGCTCCACGTTATCCATCTGAAGCTCGTCCACGATCTGCTCGAACACCGCGCGGTATGGTCCTCCATAGTCATTGACACCCTCGCCCAGAAACTTGACCTTAAAGGCGCGGCGCTGGCCTCCATGACCCTTCCCGCAGTAGGCACGGCGGAAGAAGCTGTCGCTCCATGCGCGCATCTCGCGGTAGAGCTGGCCGAACACCGACCGACGCAAGCGATCGCCCGGTAGTGCCAGCAGACTCAGCTTCGATGCCTGTGCCTGGATTCGGTTGATTCGAATCACGCGGATCTCACGCGGGTCTTCGTATTCGTCGGACGGTAGCGGCGTGCTCGTCGTAGTGGCCCGCAGCACATCGTCCCAGAAAGTGCGCTTGGTACTCGTGAACACTAACCGCCGAAGCGAGCGGAGTTTCAGACTCGTCGACAAGAAATCGGCGGCGTGGCTGCTCATTTGGCTGGAGCTGCCGCTTCCGTGGCTGCCCGCCACTTCAATTGGCTGGCCGTTGTTGCCATCGTTGGGCTGCAGTGAGATCATCGGGAGCACGCGCAAAATCTTGCTGTTGAGCACGCGCAACACGGCGCAACGTGCACGCAGCTCCGGACCCGTCACGTTCTTCAGCGCAGGTGACGAGAAGTAATCCTCCACCACGAGCGACCGCGCGCGCGAGCGAGTCGGCGACTCATCGCCCCCTTCAGTGTTCGTGCCGTCCTCTGCCATCTCGGCGGGTGTCACGACGTCCGTGATCTTGAGGTTCGTCACATCCAGTCCAATTGCCGCGCAGTACGTGTTGAGTCGCTCCACGAGCTGCATATCCGACGTGGCCGAATGGACCCGCGTCGCCAACTCCACGAACGCGTTGAAATCCGTCCGCGCACGCTCCTCCAGCTCCGACCGCGGCGCGAACGCCGTATTCTCCGGCGCGCTCTCGTAATCGGACATATCCATTGCGCTGTTCTCGATCAGCGTCATGTCCTTGCCGCCGCGGCGAATAAGCAGAAGCTCCGGGAGCTCACTGGCTGACCAGTACCAGGCCCACGCACGACCTTCATCAGCGCCTTCATTGCCCTGAGTCTCAGTGCGGTACCACAAGAACCCGCGATACACGCCGAGGATGACAGCCTCCTCCGGTTGGTTCAACTCACGTCCGCACTTCGAGCACATCCGTACGCGATCACCAGTCAGGAACGGAGCGCCGAGACCAGCGGCGTTGCTCACGCGCATACACGCAGCTGGTGAGGTGTCGAAGTCCACGAACACCCCACGCGGTCTCACGGGACATCGCTGCCAATGGTTGTCGCTCCAGCGCTTCCATTCCACCCAACTCTCACGCAGCAGCATGTCTGGCAACTTTAGATTTGATTCGCCGGCTGCTATCATAGACGTTGGGGCCACAGGAGGCATCGCTTCAGCTCCACCACTCCCTGGGGAAGAAGGCCTCGCCGTTGATGACCCAGCTGTAGCCAAAGCTTTTTCGCGCTGAATCGACACGTACCATGCGTGCAAAGCCTTGCTCACATCCACGGCATCCGATAAAATCTGGCGCGGGGGCACGCCGGGCATCGAGATCCACTTCTCGTTTAGCGTCACGCGGTCCCCGCCCTTCCGCATTCCGATACACGGGTAGAGCGTGCGTGAGTTGCGCTCGCCCTTCATGTTCTCGAACGCCACACCCAGGTCCGACACGATGTGTTCACCGAACTTGATGCCGTCCATGAAGAACGACAGCTTCCCTTGCTCCATGTCGAGTCGGACACCGATAACGTCGCCTGCATTGAAGTGGTCGCCGTAGATCCGCTCCGTACTGTTGTGGTACGTGGCGCGGAAGTTCACAAAGCCCCAGCCATGCCAACGGTTCAAGCGGCTCGAGAGTGCAGCCTGCGAGCCAGGTGGCCCCGCCTTCTCGCAAACGCCAATGAATACACTGCCAAATTCCGCCTGGTCCACGCGCACCTCCCAGTAGTGCACACCTGTGGTGAACCCCACCGTTCCCAGTGCCAGGTTGCGCGACTCGCCACTATGGCACGTCACGGACAATCCGTTTGGTGAAATGCCAAGCGTTGAAAAATGATGGTGCGGGTCCATCGTGAACAGGTACTTGGTGGAGATCTGGAGCTCGCCGCGGACTTCGACAAGTGCGCCATTCTTTACAGCAGCATGCGTGTACTCTCCACGCAGTGTGTCAATCATAGACGCTTCGGTGATCATCGCGGTTGACGGCGCCATGGTGCCATCTGCTGGAGCAGCGTCCGGTGCTTTAACTGGATTCAGAGTGTACTTGGTGCCTGGCTGCCACTTCTCCGTACCGAAGCGAAGCATCCATCCCATATCCGGATTCCCGCGCGTCAGCTGCAATTCTTGGACACAAAGCGAGCCGTCCGCGTACTTCATGCCGACGACGCGCACGGCAGCGCCATAGTCTGGCCATTCCATTAAACCGGCCACTTTCACATTCGTCGTATTGGCTGTAACGGCTCCTTCAACAGCGTAGATATGAAGCAGGACACCAAGGTGCAGCTCCGACCCGAAGGACCCTTCGTCCTCGTGCTTTGCCTTCGGCGTGGGATGCTGCTGCATGATGTTGCCTTCGTCGTCAACTTCCACGTGAACCAGGTCGTAGTTCCCGTCCGCACCCCAGCGGTAAGTATACAACGAGTCATTCGGCCAACGGACCGACATACCCTCGCCATCCACACCGCTCCATGGTGACACGCCCTCGACGGTGCCGATGCTGCCTTCGCCTCCGTCTTGGTCGCGCCACTTCCAGTTCGGTCCACGGATCACCTTGCATCCAACTTTGAGTTCTTTCAGATGGCTCTCCTCTTGTTTGTTGCGCAGTTTGAATTGCGTCAGCGAGCCACTCCAGAAAGCAGTATGAGCATCAGCCAACACACCCACGTCGTTCCCGTGACGCCACCCCTTTGGCTCTTCACCCAGGATGCCACGCTTTGCGGCGTCAAGCACATCGATCTCTTGCTCGCTCAGCATTGACGTGTCGAACACCGGGTCTTCGTCAGGGAAGCGGAACTCAAACTCGACGTCTTTTCTCTCCTGCTGCGGTTCAGCCGGCGGCATCTTCCCTGATCTTCCTGGACGCTTCACGGTCAGTCGGCTGCTGGAGCCTGCCGCGATTGCGGCGGCCGCAGCGATCACATCGGTGTCTTCTGTCACCATGTTGGCGATCGCCGAAAGAGTAATGTCCGGAGCTTCTTCGGAATCGCTGTTGTCCACTTCCATGTTGGTGACTCCACTGGTCCTCCCGGCGCTGGCGTCTTCTTCGTCACCTTGAGAAATAGTACCAGTACCCTCGTTGTTGTTGCTATCGTTCGTGTCCGCCAAGCTCGAGGAGGAATCGATCTCAATCCCAGCGGCAGCTGCTGCAGCACGATCCGCCGCAAGCTTCTCCTGCTTCAACATTTCCTCGGCTTCCTTTCGCGCCTGCAACTCCTTGTTCGCAGCAACCACTTCCTCATACTCCTTCAAGTCAAGCGGGTAGAGATCCGCTTCGATGCGCTTACAGGCCTGCAATTGCCGGGCCGAGTTGCTCTCGAACAGCTGATCGGTCGATTCCCCCACTGCACTCATCACCAACCCAATGGCTGAAACCAGTTCCGATAGACTTTGAAGGTACTTGGAGCACACCGGTACGTTTGGATATTCCCGGAGGATTCGGTCCTCGGAGAGGTTGACAAGACGCTGCAACGGGAGCGTGTTTAAAGCCACTTTCAACCGCGCTCGTGTGCTCCCATCAATGGCTGCGAGGTCATTCGCGTCCGCAATTCCACGCGTCTTCGGCAAAATATCCTGGAATATCCCTGCAAGAATCGTCGCGCCTCGTTCTTTGACGCACATGCTCGGGGACTTCAGCGACGAAGCCCACGCCTGAAGCAGCTCCTGCCGAATGTGGTCGTGAACGACCGAAGAGAGCAGTTCCTTGTGCTGCGCCAAGGCTTCCAACAGCAAACCACTGATCCATTCCGCGAGGAAAAGATTGGGATGGTTGAGCACTTCCTTATCCGACCACGGCTGACCGGCTTCGGCTGTAATCTGTAGGAAAGTCGCGGTAATCGTAGCGTCCGATGCGTCCCATGGGATGCGCGCGTACTGGCGCTGCGAAGCTCGCTTGACCTCCGAGGAGATACATGCTAAAATCACATTCACCAGTGGATCGCGTTTGTTGGACGCTGGCGTGGCACTAGTTCGCGACGTGATTGCCGAGAGCGCACTGCTCAGAGCCGACCGCACAACCCCAGAGAGCAATCCAAGCGCATAGCGACCAGTCGCACCACAGTCGAGCAGATGAGTCGCGTTATCCCCTGGCAACGCCAGCGACACGCTGGGCGACGCGGTGGACGCGCTGAGGGCACTCAAGCCAGCAATCAGCTTGATAAAATCGATGAACCTCGCCGAGTCATCCGTTCCAGCAGCAACGCTTGGCACTCCACCGCTCGACAGGAATGTTGCCACGGAAAACGATCCAACGGCGTCCGTCGGCCATTTCGCCAGCAATGTCAGCAGCGCCCTTCGTGCTTGCAATATTGCGAGCGAGCGCGTGACCAACAGCAGCTCAATGTAAACTCGGCCATCAGGAAGAGCCTTGATTTCAGCCAATGCGTCTGCCTTCGTTACGCCTCCCCCCGCCGAAAAGCCACTGGTACGCCCGTGGCCTGAGCTGCGAAGCATCGACGGATGCGTCTCTCGTGAGAAGTATCGAGCGTCGCTTGCATAGTTGTCTTCGCCCATGCTCTCTTCCAGGCAGTCCTCTCGGGATCCGATCACGTTGAATCCTTTAGGAACGGCCTCGAGGTCGTGAGTGTCGCTCAATACATTCAAAATCGGTTGGAAGCCTGGAGGGGGCGGGTATTTGAACGGGGTTCCGCCCAGATTGAACTGCAGACGTTCTCTCCGGTTGAAACTTGCGCACGGATAGACTCCTCGAGCGAAGTCAATGGCACGGAAAGCAACGCCCATGTTAGCCGACCGCATCTTGCCGTTCAGACTGAAGGTGATGGTACCAGCGTCCGCGTCAATCCCACAGCCAACAACATCACCCTGTTTCCACTTGGACCCCCACGGTGACGATCGACCGTGCCATTTTTGCTGTCGCCAGCCGTCATAAGCCCACGAGTGGGCCCCATCTCCTACGCCATCGCCACGGTCAGCAGCGCCACAGAAAGCCACATCGGCCCAGCCAATCTGGATGCAGCCATTCGTGTGCATCATTGCCTCGTAGTACCAGCGCCCGCTCGAGACGAGACAGTCGGGGGCACCGACGCTAGCAAAGCCACCACCGACCAAGCCTTCCACCATCAAGTCGTGCTCCCCGATGCATGCTTGACCACTGACGGAACGAAGAGGGTTGGGCATCAGTATAGCGTCGTCCTTCTCAGGGATGGCGCTGGTGACGCTCTCATCTTTCGCATCGCTGCCAGAGGAGCGTAGCTTGGCTTCTTCTTCCCGCCGATCTTCCGCTTCCAAGGCTTCGCCATTGGACAAGATCCACGTCAAGGCTGCGTCCACATTGTTTCTGTTTGCAGCAAGTGCCTTCTTGCACCAGTTGAAAGGGAAGCCCATCTCGGAGAGTTGCTCCAGTAAGGGGCTGATCGCCTCGAGGTCATCCTTCCGCGGAGCTTTGCTGCTGCTGCTGCTAGAACTGCCTGCAGTTGCCCCCTCCCGACTTGCTCTGTGCTGCGTGACGAGACGTTCCATGTCGCTGCTGTGTTCAAAGCAGAAGTTGATAGCGGCCTCCACATTTTGCGAGCATCGAGCCAACGCGACGTCGCACCACTCCTTCGGAAATCCCATCTCCATCATCTGCTGCACCATTGGACCCGGCGCTAAATTCTCGGCTTCCATCGCGTCGCCCGGTTTGCTTTTGTTCTCACGATAATCTGCTGGAGGCGCTGGCGACGCGTACGCGTTTCTGATCGCATACCAGCGAGACCATAGCATCAGCCAGCTTTCCTCCAACGAGGAGATATCGCCAACTCCAGCTGTCGTAGGCGTCTCGGAAATGGCAACAGTCAGCAAGTCCATCAGACCTCTCGGCCCAACGCCACGGATAAGCGTGGCAGCACAGTGGTCATTCTTCAGCAACGTAGCGGACGCACGGAGGCCGTGTTGGCAAAGCAGCATTCGATGGAGTCGCGACTCCTTTTCCATCTCGGACAAAATGTCAGTGGGACCGACAGGTGACGTTGCGCCGTCACTGCTCTTACAATGCCGCGGAGACGCATTCGACGCCACTTCCGATTCGGCTTCGGACTCATCGGCGCCTGCACCATTGTTCATACGCATTTCGCTGTCCATTCCAGACGGCGAAGAAGAGCCGTCGTTCGACATGTCATCGTCATCTTCGCTCTCTGCACCGTTTTCACCATCCATGTCTGCATTGCTGAGCGCGTCCAGCACATTCACTTCCACCAGGCTTTTCTTCACTTCCTCCAGGAAAAACGAGAACCTCTCGACAAGAAGCGATTGTAGCACCGCATCTGAAAACGCGTTGTTGGGCAATTCAACCTCAGGCACAGCAAACAAGTCGTCGATGGGGACCCGGACAGGTCTCGTCTGTACAAAGCAAAGCGGCAACAAGGAATTAGTCGGGAATAATGGTAAACCTCATCACAGAGCCCGCTCCGCAGCAACATACCGGTATCGCTCGGCTGGGAGGCAAAGATTGCTGCTGACTGCTGGCTTCATCCGGATGGCTTCCTCGCAGCAAAACTTCCGCTGCTGATTTCTCAGGTTCGTAGGAAATGATCACTCCTCGTGCGCCTCTGAACGCAATTTCTTGTAGAGACGATCCCGATCGCGGCATGATCTTAACGGTGCCACCGACGTGGAGACCTTCAATATGGCCGTCAAGAATGCACAGCGCAGACAATGCGTTGACATAATTTGCCGTTTGCGCCTTCCAGCTTTCCAAAGAAGGCGTTTCACGTGACATGTCTTCCATCTCCACATCAGAGTCGGCAGCTTCGACTATTGCCCCCTCCGTTTCGGTGACGCAAATCGGAGGAATCGCAGCGAGTGCGTCCGCAATAGCACGATTCAAATACGCCGCCCATTTGTCCGATTCGTATAACGAACGAAGAAGCAGAACAACTTCCGCGGCCAGACCTCCGGCATTGTAGCCAGAAACTGGCATCGCCGCCCGACCACCAACATCTCCCGAAGTGCTCGATCTTGACAACCGACGAAGCATTACCTCCGCAACACTCGGAGGGTTGTTGAACCCCACAATGCCCACAAAGAACCCGATCAGTGTGGATGCGTGATCCGGCTCGCCCTGAAGATCCGACTCCAGTTCGTCGTCGCTATCCATGTCAAAGCTCTCGACTTCGTCATATCGAACTTTGATTGTGGCCGGGTCGAGGGACGGCAGGAGCCGACGAAGCAATTTCAAAATGCGGCGCTGGATCTGCGGCGAGTTGACGTCCACGAGAGCAAGCAGCAAGCGCAGCCACCGGGACGAAGACAGATGAGACCTGCAAACGGGCGAACCGCTCACAGAGTACAGCAACGAGCAGATCTGGTAGCAATATTCCTGTGCGTCGTCAAGGCCTTCGCCAAAGTCAACCTCGGAGCCAGAGGTGCTGGGGTCGCCAGACTGCGTAGGGTCCGTAACGAAGCCGGTTGTCGACGCGTCCTCCACAGCCATGTTGTCTTGGTTTTGTCGCATCTCTTCCAAGGAATTCTTCAATTCCGTGTAGAGCATATGAAACACGGACTTCCCGAGCGTTTCCGGGCCAGAAGGCTTACGCAGAAGCGGAATGGCGCCCAAGCTGAGCCCTGGTGTCGAGGGAAGCTCGGCCATGCTCAAAAGTCCATCCGCCGTATCCCCTGCGTGAGCGACTTGTGCGGCCAATAGGTGAACAACCTTCAGTGCAGCCTGGACAATCTTCTTCTTGTTTTCCGCAAGCAAGTTCCTTTCATCAGGAGTATTCCGAGATGCACCAGCAGAGGCCTCAGGTAAAGTTGCATCGCTCGACCCACGGGCCTCATCCAATACGGTTTGAAGCACTCGGAAAACACCGACGCGCGACAAGAAAGAATGATCGTCCGGCTGAATGATGATCCCCCACGCCAACAAGATGACCAGTTGCAGATCTGCATCGTGTGCCCACGTCGCCCGCGATAATGACGCACACAGATATCCATACAGGGACTCAAATGATTCGCGAAGGTCGTTCTTGAGGTGCTTGCCACAACCGCCAAGTCCACTCAAATAGTGGGATGATTCGGTGATGCTTGCCGGACTTGAAGACGAAGGCACCGGCACCGGTACCACTCCGCCGCCGAAATCGCCCAGATCCTTGCTCGGTGAGGGACCACGGCCTGCATTCGCTTTGAGGTCGTTCAATGAAGGAGACAGCCACTGCAACGCGCTTGACAAAGCAAACGAAGACTGGATGACCTCGTGGCGCTCTGCAGAGAGCACACTTCGGTTGTTTCCAGTCGAATCACCAACAAAATTCCGAAAGGACAACAAACCAATGGTGCGCAGGAACGCTCCAGTGCAGTTTCCCAGCATTCTTGACTGCAGAGCAGAGATACGAATCGGGGCCTCCACAAAGCGCGTGATCTGCACCAATACTTCGCTGTAGATTCTCTCTGCGCATTCGTACACCGCGGACTTCGATGACACCCTCTGCGCCGCCTCCCCCGTTGTCAAAGCATTCACTGCGTCTGCGGCCGCAAGAGCCTTTGCGCTCGGCTCAATCTCAAGCAAAAACTGCGCTTTCCGAATCACCAGTCCTGCCACAACAGGGTACGACGACCCCATCGAATTTTTCGCTCGGATTGCCCACTCAATCACCCTCTGGGCTGCCCGCCAGATGTGCATCAGGTTCTCATGTGGACGCACCTCGCTTTCAACGAAGGAGGCACTGTGGGAGCTGTCGATAATTTTCTTGATGGAGTTCAGAAAACCACTGTGCCAAATCATCGCGGCGCAAACCGTCCGACGAGCGGCTTTCATCGGCTCTCCCCCCAATCGCACAAACGGCGATTCTCCAACGTGCTTCGATACCCACCGGTCGATTGCACCTGCGGCACCGCGATTTTCAATGAGATCCTCCAACAAAGCGTTGGTTACCTGCTCTCCCGCAGCGGCACTCTCGACGCTGGGAACAGGAGCAGAAAGCGTCTTGGGCACCACAAACTGCATCCACGCTTTGGATGTTTCCGTGAGCATAGGCAGTGAGCCAGCGGCTGTGGCAGAGCCATAACCAGTGATCTCTGCCATCCGTTCAAGGACGCTCTTCAAATGAGCTTGGACAGCTGCCAGCGGTAACCCTCCAGCGAGCAAATTGCTGCTAACCCACTCGTCGTATTCATCAATGGAGCACTCCGATGATGGCAGCGTAGACGTGTCATCGTCTTCGGTTCCACTGGTGTCGCTTGCGAAGTTCTCATTCAAAGCAGGGACAATAGTCGTGACGTTGTCCACGAGCATGTCGTCCTTCGCCACGTTGGTCAATGCGTGACTAAAGTACCCCAACAGATTGGCAATCACCATTTCCAAGATGACGAGGCGGTTGCTCACCCATTGACGCTCCACCGAAGTGTCGTTCTTCTCCTCTCGAGAAATTTTGTTCCCCACAATGCTGCCGCTAGTGTGGCTCTTCGTATCTTCGTAGCTGCCGGTGAACACGGTGCCATCGGCACGAAGGCGTCCTTCGACGAGACAGGTGCCTCCTTGGCGCCAGGTTTCTACGAAGCAAACCTTGGTACCACGAGCGACACCATTCAAAGTAACCGTCGTGAATGACCCACTGCTTCGTCCTTGAATCGCGCCATCTTTACCTTGCGACAATGTGAGGTGGTATTGTTGGGCCGGAATGTTCCCAGCGGCCATGCTCTTCAGCTCCCACTCCCCAGCAACGTTGAACACGAGATTTCCGGGCGCAATTTCATCACCATCTTGAATCGACGGCGTCAGCGCGCGAAGCGCTTGGCTCACATTTTCGATGGACTGCATACTTCGAATGCACCACGGAATAAACGCCATCGACAGGGTTGATGCCAACCCATGATAGTTCCGAATGAGACTAAGCGAGCTGATCAGCGGAGTCAACATCGAAAAGAGCAGCGGATGAGAAGAAATCAGCTGCTCCAACTCGCACGCACGATCAGTTTTCTGCGCATCAGTCAGCGACGTTTGCTGTTCCGGGGTGTTGACCAGTTCACTCAACGTAGGGCTAGAAAGAAACGCGCAACATGACTCCATCAAGGCCCCAGCGTGATGCAAAAACGGCTTGAGAACTGCAGGAATCGCGACACCCTTCACTTCCAACGAATCTCCACTTCGAGATCCCGCAAAGGATGCATCTTCCGTTGGTTGGACAGGTAGGATTGTCACTTGATCGTCTCGCTGATACAATCCGATCGCCGGATACAATGTACCATGTTGAGTCAATCCGTCGAAGGCGATGCCCCAGTCGCTATCCTCCACACCAAACGATAGGGCTCCACTATCAGTATTCAGCCGAACACGGACGACACTGCCCGTGGTAAAGCCGTCACCGTAATCGCCGCGGACTTTGCTGCGACTATGCCAGAGCGCTCGAGTTCCAATCAGTCCCCAACCTTGTCTGTCGCCACCAACGTAGGTTGCTACAGATGCATCTCTGGTGCATACTCCAAGGAATATATGTCCCTTTTCACAGCGATCAAGGCGAACGGCCCATTCATGAATACCAGTGTTGGGAGGACAACCAGTGGTAGCCATCACCATTCCCCACTGTTTCGCGGTGTATTGCTTCGCAGTTCGATTGCCATCCGTGAGCGTCATCGTCTCCGCGCAGCGCGACGAATCAAACTCAAGGGCTGGCGGTTCATCCCCACGAGATCCACCAAGTCGTTGGATCATCAAGTCTTGGAGTGACCGCAACAACAGGATTCTTGCATTCACCGATGCCGTTAAGGACTGCTTCTGACCCTTCTCCAGCAGTGGCAATAGAGGAGCGTGCAGCAGCTCGTAGGTGTTCTCGAAAGAAAAGTCGTGCCACTTTGTTGACAAGATGCTTTCTCGCAGCAAATCAATCAGATTGGGGAGCCGATTGATGCATTCCAGAGCTTCCGCTTTCTGTTTGCGTCCCATATCCCACATTTGCTCATATGCATTCGCCAGACTGTCGGTGCTTAGCGAGTCATCGCTCAAGCCAGGACTCGGGATTTCCATAACCCCGTCGAGAATGCCAGGCGGTCCGTGGTCCGAAATGTAGTCGTACAAACATCGCGCACTCAAAGACCCAGCAGTAAGGGAAGATCGAATGACCGCGGGGCTCCACTTCGCTTTGATCTTGCCGGTTTTTGAGGCCGCGTTTTGAAGGGCGCTATCGTCGATTGGTTTCACGCTAGGATCGCTTCCATTTTGGTCCTTCTCGCCCAGTCCGCGCTCGATGCTGTTGTCACGTTCAACAACATCGACACATGTAGGCACGAACAGTTGCGCCAGATCCGGCAACGCCAACCTGGCGCACAAGACTTCCAGCTGGTAAAACTTCCACTCCACATTTTGCTCTCCCGTGCGCGCTAGCTTCAGACATTCCGTTAGCTTGGACGCGAGTATCACATGTCGGTCTTTTTGGGTGCCGTAGAAGTTGGAGAACCCTCGGACCCATGCAGCCATGGCTTGCTCACGAATGCGGGCGGAGTAGTACGCCGCAGCAATTTTCACATCTACCGCAGAACAATCATCCGGGTTTGAGAAGATGATTGCGCCGATGGCATCACGCGAAACGTCACCTTGCTCAACACCTTCCACGGTGAGGTATTCCAGCGCCAGCGACTTCAAGCTTTCCAAAAGCGGATTGATGCCTCCAGCTTCCCCCTCAGCTGACAGTTTCGGAATTTGACCCAGACCGACCGACGCAGGCGCGATTCCCATCACTTCAACATGAAAAAAATGCGCCTCGAGCACTCGAAACAATGATAAAAGTGCACACGACGTGAACAAGCTCCGCTTTGCGCTCAAAATGGGGTCCTGAGTCCATCGTGACCGCGTAGCCGCCGAGCTGTGCAAGTCCCTCAGCAGAGAATTCAGGAGCATGAATGTCAACGGATGGGGCTGCACTGGAGAATTGTTCGGAAGAACGCCCTTCTGACATGACGCCAAGTACTCCAGACAAACTTGGCTCATCTGGGCAATCAACGCCATCACGACGGTTGTTCCGTCCACGTCGGCAATAGCACCTTCAGGAAGCGCAAACGGCCCAAGATTCAGCAACTCTTCCGGCGAAAACTTGGCCGGTCGGGCTTTCACGACAGGCGCTCCGCCTTGAGATGAACGCTCTTCATTCAACACGACATCGATAGACGTTCCATCACCTGTCTTGGGGC
>MBAC02006823.1:0-33463 GCA_001712635.2 Nothophytophthora sp. Chile5
CCCAGAGGCTGCCAGACGGAGCCAGACCTCGGATGTCCATATCCAGATCTGGTGCCTGACGGCGACAGACCCGTTGTTTGTTGCCACGACGTGCCTGACCTGGTGCAACCAGATCAGCATGTTTCAACCTAGATACTGATGGCAGTTGCCAGAAGATCTGGATCACAGGAACGGTAGTGTTGGGTGCATATCCCTGTGATGTTGGTTCGACTGCATATCCTTTCCTTTCTCTTGCTGCTATCAGCAAGAGGACTGCATACCCTTGGGAAGGATGGCTAGCGATCGAGCTGGTCATTCTCTCTCACTTCTTCTTTTCCTTTCGACCTGCCTTGACCAACGCAGTCGATCGAATACATTTGGCTACCGTTCCGTGCAGCTTCGCCAGCTGCATCGCCGAGTGTTACCGTTCCGTCCTCCAAGAACCCGGGAAGGCACCACACCTTCAGCGTTGCGGGGAATTCAACTACGAAACACCAGTACACGCACGTCACTGACTGCGTACGTTGGCGCTAACACGCCTCGCAGTTGTTCGTAGCGTTCTTTGCCAGTATGTCGATGCGTTAGTTGACGTACTTCTGGAAACGACGATAGAAGTTCACGACAACGTGGTTGGAGGCGTCAGTTGCATCTGCAAGCTTGCGTTTTGGAATTATCCATAACTGATGTGAGCACTGGCGAACGACACGCTGGGATCACGCCACGACGTGTACAGTTCAACAGACTGCCGGATATCTTCGTCATCAACCTTCTTCAGAGTTTTCAAACCCACACTTACGACTGACAGACGCTTGTAGTTGAAATCTCGATCCAGAACTGGAATAGGTCGACCCGCTTGACAAGGACGAAGAACATGCAGGTTCACGAAAATGTACGCTTCCGCTACTGCCTTTTTTGTATCCTTGAGTACGCTGTCCCACGGTAGCACGCTCGCGCTCTCTTGACAAAACGACTTGAGCGAGCACTTTACAATACTGCACTCAGTGCTCTTATTTCGCGCTTTGCGTTTGCTGACGTCTGAGCGTTGACACTTGGTCTTTTTGTCAGGCGGGTCCACCTTCTTTTCGCGCTTGCCATTCATGGCGAAAAAGGGAGAATGAAGAGAGTTCAACAGCCGCCATCTTTTGATGGGCGGTCATCGTGAAGGATTTAAGGGTAGCTTTACTAAAATAAAAGCGAGAGGAGCTGTTCATCTGCTTTCATTGGCTGAAATTGTAATTAATCACAACAAATATAAATATTACGAATATAGCCATTAGGAGAGGGACATTTTCAGTGCCACCCGTGATAAGGGCGAAGCAATGCCATCCGCGCCTCCCCATAAGCCCGCGCGGAGGACGGCGCTGAAGCTTCGAGGCTTCCACGCCGACCGCTTCCTGCTGACCGCAGCGCACGCCGCCCTCTTGTCTCCCAGCAGTGGTGATGCTGACACTGTCAGCTCTTCGACGCCGCCCAAGCTGCTCGAGCGAGACTTCGCAGATTTGCAGACGTGGGACCGGCTGCTGAGGCGCCAGCAAGGCCGCAGCGACGCGCTGCAACGATTGCCGACACGTCGTTTGCGGAAGCTGATGGCGTTCAACTGGGAGCGAGACGACGGCTCTGCCGGCTGGCGCATTGAGCTACAGAAGAACGTGGTCGCGTGTGAAACGTGGGTGAACGACGCCTTCGTCTTGCTGCCCACGCACCTGCAACATGCGTTTCTTGACGACGGTCTGTACGTCGCAGCGAAGCAGGAGCAAGCGGCTTCTCGTGCGGAGGTCAAGCATGCGCGAGACTTGCAGCAATACTTCACAAGCCAACCACTCGTAGAGCTGGTGCTGGCTCGCGTGCTCGCGTTTCTGCAACTCAAAGACCAGGATAACGTCGTCTGGCTCGAGCCGTCCTGCGGCGATGGGCGATTCGTGACGGCGCTACTGCGAGCTGGTGCGCGCCACGTCGTTGGCTACGAGATTGACGAGCATCTCCATGGCGTCGCCTCTGAGAAGGCGCGCGAGGCTGTTGCCAAGGACGCAATCGGCGCTGCAGACAGCAGCTTGCAGATATGTCTGGGTGACTTCCTGGAATCCACGAGCTCCGCGTCCACCAACCAGATCGTGATAGCGGTGGGTAACCCGCCATTCGGCGCAAGAGGCGGCGACGGCAGCGATCTGGTGCACCGCTTCTTCCAGCACGCGGCGCTCGAGTGGCACGCCAGTGTCATTGCCTTCATCGTGCCAGAGCGGTGCTCCAAGCCAGCGTTCGTGGAGACCACGCTACTGCAGCTTGCAGGTGCAGGTAGCTGGAGGCTGGCCACGGAAGAGCCACTGACTGGTCACGAGTTTGAGTTCGGCGCGGGGGGGAAGCTCAAGAGCGTCAAGCAGCCGAGCGTGCTCCAACTCTTCGCCCGCACGTCCATATTGGACGGAAAAGCTTAGTGGCAGGGGCTACAATTGAAAGTGGGTTCGATTTTTGGCGATGGCTCCGGAATATACGTATACATGCCGGATAGAAAAGTGTGCCCATCGTGAGCCATCGTCCGCTCGTGCGGGCATCACGCAACAACATGTGTTGAGGGCCGTGCGCAATGACGGAAGGGGGAATGCCCTCGTCCGGATAGAAGAGCCGTATACCTGCGAGTCCAATCCACAGAGCGGTCGGAAGCCAAAAGCGAAGAAGCGCCGAAAGCGAGAAGCGAAGCGATGAGCGGCCGGGAAGGCGCTTGGAAACGCGTGCAGGACGCGCAGGGACGCTACTTCTACGTCAACCACGTGACCCGCGAGGTGCGCCACTCCCTGCGCTATTTGCGGGTGTCTTCTGCGCATCTGGGCGAGCTCTGACCGCGCGAAACGAGTCTGCTTTGCGTGTTTCTGACGGCCCTTGCGGACACTTCCTTGTTCCTTGTCTTTGATTGGGTTTCTCTCGCTGTTCTTGACCTTGCTGGGCATCGTCATGTACGGCATACAGACGTCATGGCACCTGCCGACCACGGACCCGCTGCCGCCTGGCTGGGAGGAGCTGATCGACGCCGAAGGGCGTGTATACTTCGTGGACCACAACACGCGCACTACCACGTGGATGGACCCGCGCGTGGTGGCGGCAGCTTCGCGTCGACGCACGCGCGGTCCGTCCACCTCGCGCGTGTCCAACAACTTGACGGAGTCTGTGGCTGGCGGACGCGGTCGTGGCTTCTCGCCGTCGTATGGTGATCGCCCCTCAGGTGGAGGAGGGGACGGCGGTTCTCGAACAGACGTGATGCTGAAGAGTGGGCCCATGGCTGCACAAACGAATGGGAACGGAGCCGCTCTTGCTGCTGGGAATGCGAACGGCGGGCCGCGACAGCTTCATATGCCGGAAGACACGCGCGACCGCACGATCCGCATGGATACAGTGGCGTTGTTGGAACGTTACCGTCGAGAAAACCACCTGGAAGATGCGACGGAGCTCAACACTAACACGTCATCGGTGCTGCCTTCGGAGGCGGAGGGTTGGTTCAACGGCGGCCAGTCGGAGGATGCTTCAAGGCGAACAACCGACGATCATCTGGGGCAAATGGAAGGCGAAACCGATGCGACGGAAGTGATTGAACCAGTGGAAATCCCCCAAGTGGCACCGGAACCGGTGGTCACGCCTCCGGCTGACGTGCTTCCCGTGAGAACGGAGTCCCCCTCATCTGTGGACGAAGACCACGATCTGCTACGGCACCAGAGCGACCTGCAGCAGCAGCAATTGGGTGCGGCGGCAGCAGGCGCCAATGGCCGACGCAACAGTTTTAATACGGGTGATGTGCAGAACATGGTGCTGCGTCGCTACTTCGCGCCGGCTTTCGTGAGCGACGACGACTCGCCATCCTGTCGGCAGTGCGGCATGCGGTTCGGCGCCTTCCGGCGTCGCCACCACTGCCGTCTCTGCGGGAACGTGTACTGCGCCGAGTGCACAGTGAACAAGTTGAAGCTCCCGATCGAAGCGCCCACGTACGAGCACAAGCAGCCGGTGTGCACGCGCTGCTTCCGTAACGTGGAGGTGGGCGACTTCTACAGCATCGTGGGCTTGCGACGCCTGCTGGATGATCCCGCCCCCGTGGTGGGTGACAAGGTGGACCAGATGATGCAGTTGGCGGTCGCGCTGTCCACCGGTCGAGAGGAGACCGTGGCGAACATGGGATTGCATCGCGTCGCCCAATTGAACGATATTGAAGCGGCCGGGGGCGTGGCGTCTTTCTGCCAGTTGCTAAATACCGACGTGGAGCCCATGCAAAAAGCCGCGTTGGAGATGCTGGCGAACCTCGTGGCGCTGGAGAACAGCGCGGGCAACGAGCTATCGGCGGGTGAGGCCTTCGCCCAGTCGGGGGCCTGCGCTCAGCTCGTGAAGGTCATGGGCAGTCGCGTCATAGAGCAGCAATTGGGCCGCACCGCTCGCCCCAATGTCGAGCGCATGGCGCTGCGTGTCGTGTTCCACATTTGCCAGTCCAAGGCGTGTCAGAACGCGCTGCGGAAGGCTGGTGGAGGCACGCGGTTGCTGGAATTGCTGGCTGTGGACTCGCCTTCGTTGCTGGAGACGCGGGTGGAAGCTGCTCGATGCCTCAAGCGGTTCGTGCAGAAGAACCCGGAAAACATTGCGGAGCTAATTCAGAACAATGGCGTGGCCTTGTTGTGTGGCTTCCTGGGTGATTTCATGGAGCTGCGCGCCGGCAGCAACTTCGAGAGCGGAGACATCGAGCTCCCACGCGATGAGTCGCACGACGTGGCCATCGAAGCCATTCTGAGCACCATCTGTGAGTGTATCCACTTGTCCGACATCGGCGTTTCTCAAGTGCGTCGCGGCGTGCAGCAGATCCCGGCGGACAGCATCCACTCGTTCGTCACGGTCCTGCAGAAGGGCGACCGCCTGAACCGCATGTTGGCGTCGCAGGTGCTGATCCAAGTGTCCAGGGAGCCGTCGCTGATCGCCATCATGGCCAAGGAGCAGGAGTTCATCAAGGAGATCATGTGGATGCTGGACAGTGACGAGGACTACACAATTGCCTCGGAGATTCTGTGTGGTCTCTGCTCCACGACGCCCAAATCGGTGGCCACCGATCCTGTGGGGGACAGCGACGCCCACGAACAGGTGCTCAAGGTCATTTACGACCTCGAGGTGTTCGATCTGGTGCTGAAGAAGCTGAACGCGTGCGTCGTGGGCGAGAACCAGTTCATGGGCGAGATCACGTTCCAGAAGAACCTGCTGGCCATCACCATGAGCTTCAGTGCCGAGTCCGCCGCCTACGTGGACTTCATCTGCTCGCGGGACTGTGTGCCCACGCTCTCGGCCTTCCTGCTGTCCCGCAAAGAGCGTCTGATCCCGCTGTGTGCGCAGACTCTGATGAACCTGTGCGAGTTCAACCCGAGCATCTTCGACGAGCTCTACGACCGCAACGCCTCGGATTTCTTCCACCGACTGTTGCAGACGCCTCCGGACGAGAATCGGCTGTCGGCGCTCCGCTACTTCCGGGCACTGATCGAGAACAAGCGCTCGTTCTCCGTTGGGGTATTGAACACGCTGTTCCTCATGGCATCTGGGCGAGATGCCGTCCTAAAAGCTGGCAGTCTCGATGTGCTGGCTCGTCTGAGCGGTGTCAAGTCTATCACGACGGTGTTGGAGCCTCTGGAAGAGCCTCCGAGCGAGGAAATCGCCGACTTGGTTCTGAAACTGCAGGAACGAGTCGTGGGGGTCGCCTACTTCCCCGTGTTGATGACGATCGCGTGCTCTCCTGGAGACAGCGAGCTGCGTGGGAACGCCATCAAGTGCCTGCGCTGTGCGATCGGGGGCGGAGAAGAGCTGGTCGCTCGGATGTTGGACCAGGAAATGTTGCGCGCCTTTTGGATGGGACTGCGTCGATGGATGGACGTGCCTGCTGACGCACTCACGGCCTTGGAGATGCAGCTGAACAAGGCGCTGCTGCAGCTGCTGTACTTGGTCTTGAAGACGTCGACGTCCCGCATCGCGTCCATGGGGGAGGACCAAGTGACGAACCTCGTGACGGTCGTGACGGAGTTCATAGTGTCGCAGCCCAGTCGCCTGGTCATGGGCATCCGCATCATCCGTCTGCTCATCACACATGCCGCCTGGAAGGAGTGCTTCGTGGCGCTCTATGCGGTGGAGTCCACCTCAACAGGCCTCAAGTTCCTTCAAGCGCTCATGAACGGCCTCGAACAGTCTAGTGCCACGGCCACGGGGGACAGCGACGACTCGGTCTTCGACGACGCCATTGCCGTGCTCATGGAGCTGGTAAAGGACTCACAGGAGCAAGAAGACGAGCAACAGAGTGGCGTCATGGCCAATGAGGCCATCATCAATCTCATCATCAGCGCTGGGGTTCATATCTCACTGCTGGAGTTACTGCGAGCGGATGTTGAAGGTGCTGGCGACGGGGAAGAAGGCGAAGAGCGACGAGGAAGCAGCAACGAGTATGCCGTGATCCACGCTTTGCAACTTCTGGATCTTCTGGCGCGATCGCGACGGATCCGGCTGCTGATTCTGGAGGCTGGTGACGCGTTGAACGCATTGGTATCGACGTACGAAGCCACGACTCGTGAATACACGGAGGCGACTCCTGGATGGCAGCAGATTGCGCAGGAGACTGGCCGCATCTTCGTGCACCTGTCGAGCGATCCGTTGGAGTTCCGCAAGACGCTGTACGACCATCAGGCGGTGCTACCTCGCACGATCCTGGGTAACATCCTGTCGCCAGTACAAGAGGTGGCCGACACGGCGGAGGAGATCGTGCTAAACCTCGTGGGGTCGGACTTCGTCACGTGTCCACTATGGATCGATCTCATCGAGACGGCCAACATACAGTTGGTGTTCCGGGTCGCGGTCGTGGCCAAGCGCCCGTCCGTTCAGGTGACGGCGGCTCGTAAGCTGATCGACATTGTGTTTTCCCATCCAGAGATCCTGGAAGACGAGGAGAATGGCCTGTCGGCGGTGGAGATCACTACGTTCGTGTCCATGCTGATCGCCTTCTTCCTGGACTTTGAGCCGACCACGTCCCGTGTAGGCGTCCTGGCGCTGGCGTTGCTGCTGAAGAACGGGCAGAAACTGGAGCCAGAGCAGATGGAGAAGATCGCGGTGGATGGCGCAGTGCAGCTGGTCTACTGGATGCAGAAAGGCTTGGAGCGCGACCATGAGAACGCCGTGAAGATCCTGCACGATGGCGTAACGGATCCGACAATGCGGAAGAAGTTCTATGAGCAACTACAAGCGCCGTCGGTCCAGCGGGAGACCGAGTTCTTGCTGGAATTGGGTCGGCAATTGCAGGACGTGGACCTCAAAACCAACCCGGAGGGGCTGTTCAAGCGCTGCGCTCTACTGCAAGGACTACTGGAGATAGTGGATGTCAACGCATTGCCTAGTGACTGCATGGAGATTGTCGAGGAGGTGACGGTGTATCTGTTGGAATTGGCCGAAGAGCACGGGAAGGAAGACGACAGCGACGAGACTCCGGAGGAGAAGACCCTTCGTCACCGGTTCTTGCAGGTCAGCATGGACTTCCTAGTGGCGCTAACCCCCTGGCCCAGCTTCCGCTCCATGCTGGTGAACAATAAGGGCATCGAGAAGCTGGTGGCGGTGCTTCATCAGCAGAAGACGACGCAAGAACCGTCTCCCGAAGTGGTCGAAGGCACGCGACGACTGCTGAAGCAACTGTGTGCGCAGGACATTCCCCGTCTTGTGGCCTGCAATGGCGTCGAGATCTTGCTGGAAACGGTGATGAATCGCGAGGAGGGGGCAGTTGAAAGCAGCGAGGGAGAGATGCAGCGGGTTTCGGAGATGCTGGAGACGTTCAACGCCATCGCGGAGTGCGGGAAGACCGGGAAACTCGCGTTGGTGGAGACAGAAGGCGTGCTTTCGAGCTTGGCGAGTGCGTTCCAGACGGTCTGCGGCGACTCGGGCGATGCTCGTGAAGTGCTGGCTTCGAAGCTGCTTGGGGCCGACTCGGACGGCCGGAATACGAACTTGGAGCTGGCCTGCGGCCTCAGTTTGCTGGTCTTTTACCTCACACGGGGCGGCGTCTATCGCGAAGAAGTGCTCAAGGCGACCTCACTCGTGGACCATGTGGCGGCGTTGATGGCTTGGTTCCCATCTATTTTCTCTGCAGCCGACGAGCCATTGGCGCAGGAGCTCAAGGCCAAGTTCGGGCTGATCTTCACGTCGGGTCTCCCCTTCCTGGAAGGCGCTCTGATCTCCGCCGAAGGCTCGTCACGACCACTCGGAGACCAAGAGATGCTCTTCAAGCGGATCCGCAGTGTGTACATGCAGACGCTGGCGACTTTCGTGGATGGTCACGAGTCTGCCGACCTCTTCCTGGCTGCGTGCGAAGGACTCAGGACCTTCATCCTCAACGGCAGCGCGCTCTCCGTCTTGGATGAAGCGAGTCAGCAGGAATTCGAAGCGCTCCTGAAGGAGCAGGCGTTCCGAGCACTGAAGGCCAGCGTGTATTCGATGGACTGTATCGTGGCGTTGCTGGAACTCACGGTCTTGGTGGTTCCTGTTCACCCAGTGAGGCCTGGAGACCTGGAACCCACTCGGAGCTCGTGGATTGTGGCGGTAGTGCTGCATGCGCTCTTCAGCTCGGACTCGTTCGGGGACGAACTGGACGTGTCGGTGCTCTTCGCGCTGCTACGACGCTTCTGTGCCTCGGCCAGTATCCGCAGTTTCCTGTACGAACACGTGGATTACGAGCATCTTGTGGGTATTCTCGTGGTCTTCGCACGTGAGAACAAGTGGCAACGATGGCGTCGACAGACGCTGAGTCTATTGCTGCTACTCGGAGAAGAAGATGCACTGGAAGAAGTGAAGCAAGGCAGCTCCAGCCTCACGCCGCTGACGTCGTTTAAACTCCGTATACCTACCGAACGACTGAGCGCAGACGATGGTGATCGCCAGCCTGCTTGCGCCACACGGTGCTTCCATTGCCGCCAAGTGGTTCATGCCCCAGCCGACGCCAATCTCTGCGTCGTGCCGTGTCCCTATTGCCAGAAAGCTGTCGCCGTCGCGTCCGACAACTCCTCGGCTGCCATCGACACGCTGCCGTCGGTCGTGGAACATGATGTCAGCCTCCATGGCGCCGGGCTGGGCGACATATCTGAGGTTAAACCCTCAGCAGCGGACGCGACTGAGACCAAGGAGTTCGTGTGCGTGAACTGCAGTAAGGTGCTGGAACTGCCGAATGGTCTCGGGCCCTCGGAGATCGTGTGTCCACACTGTCTGCAGCTGGCGTCCGTGAAGAAGACGAGCCAAGCGGTGATCCCAGCGTTCAGTAGTGGCGACGGAGGCGCCTCCGTGTCGTCCTCCGTGTCGGCCGAATCGGGGGCCAGTGCCCCTGGCAGTCGCCTCAAAGAGAAGGACCCGTCCATCTCGGGCATCGACGTGCGGGACACGAAGGTGGTGAGCTGCGGCCATTGCGGCAAGCACCTGATCGTGAAGAACGGCGCGTCTGCCGTCAAGTGCCCGTCCTGCCACGGCGTCTCCAAGCTCTCCACGACCACCAGTACGTGCCGTCGCCTTCTAGTGGCATGTGGCTCGGATCTGACGTTGTGTTTGTGTTTCGTGTGACTGTCTAGCTCAAGAGATGATGCGCTGCAAGAACTGCAACACGCTGCTGAGTCTGCCGGCCGGTGCCAGGGCCTACAAGTGCATGAAGTGTCTACAGACCACGCGGTTATCCTAGCATCGGAAGGAGGTTGAAGCCCTCGCTCGAGTAAGGTGAGTGAGTGGCTACTGGGTTTGTTGAGTTAAAGAAGATGGCGCGTTGATCCTTTGCAGCTTTGCCTTAGCGTCGGAGCTTGGAGCGTCCTTTAGCTCGTCGAGTCCATGAGATCCAGTAGGTCGTCGCCGTCGCACGCCTTCCCTTCGCGCTTGTCGCCGTCGTCGTCCAGCTTGAGGTCCCGCAGTATGGCGTCTGCTGAGCTCTTGCGGTCGCTCGCCGCGTCGATCCAGATGGTGGGCACGTCCTTCTCGTCCTCGTCGTCGCCGTCGCCGTGCTTCGTCGCGTCGTCTGGGAACAGATTGATCCGCAGCGCTCGACTCTCGCTGTCCACCTCCTTCGATGCCGCTGACTTCCCCACGAGATCCGCGAGCAGGTTGAGGCCGTCAGCCGCCGTGGCCTTGAAGAGCTTCTGCGTCGCGCGGCGGCTCTTCACCGCCGCCACGTTCCCGCGATGCTTGTTTTCCGCGAAGAGCTGGCGCGTGGAGCGTGAGAAGCCTCCGTTGCCGTCCTTCGCGTCGGCCTCGTACATATTGAAGCCTAGATGCGCGTTGAGCTGCTCGCGCTCCAGCACGGGGCCTTTGGGCGCCTCCACGGCCTCCTCGGCACTGGCGATAGCGAACGAATCCTCTTCCTCGACACGGCCGGATGCGTCGAAGTAGCGAGCCGTGCCAGGTACCTGGCCGCCTGTGGCCGTGAAGCCGTCGTAGCGGATGGCCAGCGTGCCGTCCGTGCCCTGGATGCCGTTCTGCAGGAAGAGCGAGACCTTGATGCGCGTGTCCTGGAAGAAGCGACAGAGATACTGCCGCAGCACGTAGAAGTCGGCCGGCCCCATGGCGCTGAAGGTCTGCGACGTGAGCTGGATGGTCTCGTCCACCTGTCGCTTGACCTCGACGGCGTCCACGAGGTTCCTGGTGTTGGCGAGGTGGTTCATCGTCACCTGCAGCAGCTCGTCGGCCGACGAGCAGGAGAGCACTTGGTACTTGAAGCCCATGCGCATGAGGTCGTAGAGCTTGTCCATGCTGTTGGTGTTGAGCCGCATGATGGAGGAGTGCGCGAGGCGGTCGAAGATCTGGCGCGTGGACACGTTCGAGTACATGCGGTGCGGCTTGAAGAGCTCCGCCATGAACGTCTCGTTGTGCATGGTCTTCACGATGTCCTCCAGCACTGGGCAAGCACAACGCAACGTGAGCAAAGCGCAATTGGAAGGCAGCACGGAGCAGCAAGCGCAGACCTTTGGAGCTCTTGTCCCGCGGGATGCTCTGCGCCTTGAGGCGCTGGTCCAGCACGTAGATCATCTCGGCGCCCATGTTCACGATCAGCATGGGCATCGTCATCAGGGAGCCCGTCATGGCTGCGGCGGTGCAGGTCTCTCGGGTCTCCGCGGCCCAAGGGACGAATGCTACAAGCCGTCGCACCCTTTCGTGTCTCCTCATGGACTCAGATGAGGATGGTTTCTGATTCTTGGCAGGGTACGGTATAACCTTCAAGCGCAACGTACCCGGGTACCACATCGTACCCTAGCAGGTTACACGAGATGGGGTGCATAACGTAACTTCATGAACCACAACCGCATATTTCCCAGCCCAAGAGGGCCGAGATGCTGGAGCAGAGGCGCGTGTGCGCGCTGCTGCATGCGGCGCTGGCGGCCAAGTGTGTGATCTGCTGCCTCTTTACGAATATGCAGGGAGCTGTAGTGCGTGTGGTGGCGTGACGGTCGCTCTAACGCGTGGTTACTCTGGGGTTACGCAGGGGCCTGGACGTGCTCATCCCGCTGTCCGTGGAGAGCTACAACCGCTATCTGGACGCGCATTCGGCCGAGGCCGCCTCCCCACTGGCTCGCTTCAAGCTGCCAGTGCCTCCCTCTGCTGCTTCTGCTTCGGATGGGAAGCCGTCGTCCCACCTGCTGCTGCTCGTGGGCAACTCGAAGGCGCTGTGGACTCCGTTCCTGGACTTCGTGGAGAGCGAGATGCGGCTCCAGGACGGCCGCGTGCTCGCCGACCCCATCGATCGTTACGTCAAGCAGACGGTGCACGATTCACTACAGGAGCTAACCTCCAGCTGCGACGCACTGGGTCAGGCCAAGGTACGGGAGGAAGGCTGGAGCTGGGTAGACGTGTAACCCGGTGCAACCAAGTGTAACCTTGTGTCTGCTGCGTCCCCGAGCAATCTAGGTGTATTGGGTGGCCGACACCGAGCCTGGCAAGATGATCCTCGCGCAGAAGATGGCGCTGGCAGCGCGTGCCGTCTCCCACTGCCCCGTACGCGACACCCTCAACTCTTTACTGCCATTAGTTATCGTACTCAGCCGTACTGATGTTCTCGTATGATTGCAGCCTTCGCAGCTCTGTCTGCATCCTTCGCTAGGCCCCTGGATGGCATTCCGCTGTGCTTTTGTACTGGACGTGGCCGGCGTCGAGCCGCCAAACGACGAGAAGCCGCCAGCTGACGACCAGACAGGCGCTGGCCCCATGGTGCGTGGCTCTGTGAGTCCGACACCTCAGCCCGACGTATGTTCCCACGACGCGGCGCTTCATGAGCTGCTTGCTAAGCAGATGGAGAAGGCGTTCGCTCAAAGCGCCGCCGCCCCAAGGAACGGACGCATCCCTCCCGAGGCCTGGCGAGCCTGGGCACTCCCTCGACTCTCCCTGGCCCCCAAACACCCGGAGATGTACTCGTCCGAGCAGATTCTGTACCACTACACGAAAGATCTGCGTCTGCTGGAGCGGGTGGTCCGCGCTCGGCGTGACAACCTCACTATGGACTTCGTACGCTCTCCTCCATCGCCTAAGGTCCTGGAATGTCGACGATTGCTGCAGACGGTCCTACGCGAGTGTCGCGACCGCTTTCCCGACGGAATCGACGGGATCTTACTGAGCGCCGGACTGGACACCTCCATCTTATCCGAGGCCAGTGACCAGGAGCTCACAGCGGAAGGGAACGACGGGTTGGTGACGCTTTCACTCGATAAAACAGCCAAAGCTCGCCCTATCCTGAGCTTCCGCCACGCGTTGACCGTCCAAGCGGACCCCACGGCTCAAGACGCCGTGTTTGCGGCCAATATCTTCAAGCGCCTGCAAGGCATATCGATCGAGCAGCATCACGTGCTGCGCGTAACTCTGGAGGAGTTACTGGCCAATTCGGCCGAAGTGGCTCGACTACTGTGCACCTGCGACCCCATGGAGCTACGTAACTCGCTGGTTATCTACGAAGCGCTTCGTGAAGCTGCTGAGCGCGGGGTTACGCATCTGCTAACGGGTGATGCGGCCGACGAGGTCTTCTGTGGCTACTCGTTCTACCATGGCATGGCTGAGGAAGCACTGAGTTTGTATCGCGAGCGGATCACAGCGACTATGAAGTTCACGACGGCCAAACTCGCGACCGAACTGGGCATCGAAGTCATCAGTCCGTATCTGGACGCTCGAGTCGTCGCCTTCTCCAAGACTTTAAGCAAAAGCGACATGGTGGGGGAGCGTACCCCCGTCCCCCGCGACGGAGCACAAGGGGTGCATGGGAAGTTGATCCTCCGTCAAGCTTTCCCGGAGAGTTTCTCGCAATGGCGGGCGAAAGAACCAATCGAGGCCGGTTCGGGGACTACGAGGCTCAGACTTGGCTACTTCGACAGCCATTGGACCGACGAAGAGTTCGGTGAGCAGCAGCGTGGGGGGTTTCGAGCGCATGGCGTGTATATCCGCGATCGCGAGCATCTGTTCTTCTTCCAGGCCTTCGTGGGCGCTTTTGAGGGAGATCTGGCGAATGTGCCGCGTCGGAGAAGGAACGAAGCGTTGGGGGTTGTGGAGGCGCACGGACAGGAGGCGACAGACGATAGTCCTGACGTCTTCTGCCCGGGCTGCGGCTTCGAGCTGTCCCACCCGAAGCAGGACTTCTGCGTGACCTGCGGCTGCTGGCCCACGTGTGTCTCGCCCACTAATGACACGGAGGGATACGCTACGGAGGCACTGGCGAAGCTCGAGAGGGAGAAGCAGCGCTTGCTGCAGTAGCGAGTAGGACAGGAGCCACGCTCAGCAGGACAGGGCTTCCGGGTTTCGGTGCGGTCGGACTCCTCAATACCGTCCGACTGCATTGAGACGCTGCTAAGCGAGCGAAGAGCTGCACAGGCTGGAAACATGCTGACACCGACGCCACAGACCAAGCAATTGGGTGAAGATAGTCACCACTAAACGAACACCGCCAGCCTACGACTGCGGTCTCGAGGTTCGTTGCTTTGTGCTACCGATGCCAGCCTCAGGCGCAGTCCCTCCTCTTCTGCTTGGACCTCGTTGAGTGCCATTCGTGTCGGACCAGCCGTCACCCGTGGCCAGAGCCGCCCACTCGAGCGTCGGTTCCAGGCTGGGCTGGAGCCCCCTCTACTGCCGCCAGCTCGAAGCAACTGGCATTGGACGGTATCGAGAGGACCGGAGTCGCCTGAGCTGCCGACCCAAATGCTGGAGCTCTTCGGTCATATCCGATCCCTCCCCACGAGAACAAGCGTCATGCCGTCAAAGAGCTGGTCCACCCTCCGGCTGGTCGTGACTACAGCTGCGCTACTTGGCAGCCACTGCGCGAGCGAACAGAATGGCGTGCTCACCTTCTGGGGAGAAGCCAACTTCCGCGGTGATATGTGGCAGTTCCACCGCAATCTCACGGGCCAGTGGTGCTTCAACGACAACGTGGGCGAGCCGTCGTCCATCACGTGGCAGAACCAGCTGCAGACCGGGAGCTTCGACGGCAAGGCCAAGATCGGCTTCTACACCGAGAAGGACTGCAAGGGCACGGTGCGCGCTTGGTTCACGACCGAGAAGGACTTCCCCACCAACCTGGCGCTGGACGGCATCGACAATCGGATCAAGTCGTTCATGCTCTGGCAGACCAGCGACCAAGCCGACATTCTCGTCCACTAAGAGGCAGCATGCGAGTGTTTCGAGGCAGTTCCATCGACTCAGAGACAAGCTTAACCAACCTAATGGAACTGACAGCGAACCGCATTTTCTTGAATACCTCCCTCGACGCCCTTAGACTGCGCCATGAGGCGTTCGAAGGTAGCGAATCACCCTTTCGTGCTGCCAGCAGATCACCGAGTGCATCTCGACGAAGGGGGCGGCACTCACCGTACCGGCATTGGCAGTTGGACAACACACCAGCTGGGCCGAGCCAGCTTCCTGTCAACAAGCAGCCATGCACCCCTCGACCTGCAGTAACCTGTCGACTCTCATGCTTGTAGCTACCACCGCAGTTCTCCTAAGCAGCGGATCTGTGAGTGCCCGCTCCGGCTACGTGACGTTCTTCATGGGGGCAGACTTCAAAGCCGAGGACGGGCTCTTCAAGGGCACCATTCGCTCGACTCAAGAGTGCTACGACATGCCTCACGCCTTCAACAACAGCGCGACGTCCGTCAATTGGAAGGGGCTCGTGCAGCGCGGCGCCTTCGACGGTCACGCCAAGGTCGCGCTGTATAACGGCAGCGACTGCAGCGGCGCGGTGCGCGCCTGGCCCACAACCGAGAAGAACTTCCCCACGAATCTGGCGCTGGACGGCTTCAACAACCAGGTCTCGTCCTTTATGATCTGGGAGACCAGCAAGAACGCCCGAAACGGAAGCTCGCGGAATCCTTGAGGCAACTGCGCTTCAACGGCAACACGTGCCAGGCTTCTAGCTGTATTCGAGCCTTGGCACTCGTAGGCGACAGCATCTTCGACAAGCTAGGACAATTGAGCTTTGCACGGCTTGTACCTTTTTTCAGCTTTTCTTCAATATTATATTTACTTTATGTATACTTGTAAGCCTAAGGTTCATATTCTCCACGAAAACGTTGACCGTGCCTCGGGGATGCCCGAGCCGGAGACGTGCGGCGTTACGACCACCTTTGGGTCGACTCAGAGCGCTCTCCTGCGGTAGCGAGTCCTGCTTCGAAGACATCCAGCACCGTCTTGAGGAACAGTTCCACATATACCAATATGCTAATGCGTTGGCGGTGGTGCTCTCCGAGATCGCATCGACTGCAGCAGTCTACCACCACCTTTCTCGGACATGGCCGACTGTCGTTCGTTCAATATTGGCGTTAACGCGCGTCGATGCAAGCTTGAGTGAAGACCGCCACCGCACGCAGTCATCCATAGTGGACAGACCTAGTCACTCAGGCATCTCGGGGTCGACATAATGCATCCAGAAGCTCATGAAAGGATCTCTCAAACCAGGTAGCACACCAATTGTTGGGTGGACGAGACGTGGGCCCTCCCAAAGAGCTCCCATACACAACTCAGCCAAAGCCTACGGTCCGGGGGGCGTTGCTTTGAGCTGTCTGCGTCAGGTGCAGGTCCGTCTGGGCTATTGACCATTCCCAAATTGTCTCCCACTTGCTCACGCCTGCCCCCTCCACCCACCAGCGAACTGGCAAGCCAGACAATGACACCCGCGACCGCCCCCCTCTACGCCTTCCTCCTCCTGTCCTCCCTCTTTGCGAGCCTCTGCCATGGCGCCGCCTATCCCGGACTCCTCACCTTCTACGAGGGCAAGCACTTCATTGGTCGCAACATGACGTACGATATGGCCAACTACGACTGCCAGGACTGCAACGTCTTGCAGGAACACGACCAGGACGTGGCTTCGTCCATGAAATGGAAGGGCTTTCCGAAGGCCGGCGGCTTTGGCGACGACAAGAAGTCCATGCTCGCCTTCTACAGCGACGTGTGGTGCAATCAACGTTTGGGCACTTGGTTCACGACGGAGAAGAACTTCCCGGCCGACCTGGCGAGGGACGACATGGACAACAAGATCAAAGCGTGGGCGTTCTTGGATGTTAGCCACGGACTGCTCCACCAGAGCTGCCTGAAAGACCCGGCAAGATGATAATATATACGAGCATCTCTTCTGGGGTGAGACTGCGTGAAGGACGCGTCACCACTGGCGACAACAACTTTCTAGTCTAGTTCAGCACCAAGGAGTAGTCGAGTCCGTTCCGTCGGATCTAGAAGTAAGCGGCCAATGATGACCCCAATCTTGCATGCACTGCCGCGATACCATCGACCTGCAACGGATTAACCGACGGCACGTGGCAGTCGCGACTGTCCGTGGGTCAAAAGGAGGGTAGCTGGTCGAACCCAATGACTCGACGTCTTTTGACGCTGCCATGACGCTTTCAGTCCAATCAAGCGTGTTCGAAGTTCTCCGACCACCCTATCGTGCTGCCAGTAGGATCTCGAGTGTGTACCGACGAAGGCCAGCCCTCTCCAGCATGAGGCTGCGTCCATTGTACTGGCAGGACGCACTTCTCCCTTCGCCAGACGCCAGAGCGACTGAGCAAGCCTTCTACACCCTCATGCCACCCCCAGCCTCTTTTCTCGTGTTGCTGGTCACCGTCACACTACTCGTAAGCAGTCGCCCTGTGAACGCCGGCGCCGGCTCTGTGACGTTCTTCATGGGAGCGAACTTCAAACGTGAGGACGGGTACTACAAGTTCAAAGGTTGCTTGCCTCAAGAGTGCTACAACCTGCCCGACATCTTCAACAACTGCGCGACGTCCGTCAAGTGGCAAGGGTTCGTCCAGCACGGCGCCTTCGACGGCCACGCCATGGTCGCGCTATACAACGGCCCGAGCTGCAGCGGCAAGGTGCTCACCAAGCCCACAACCGAGCAGAACTACCCCGCGAATCTGGCACTAGACGGCATCGACGACCAGCTCTCGTCCTTTATGATCTGGGAGACCAGCAAGGACGCCCGAGAGGGAATCTCGCGGAAATCCTTGAGATAATTTGACACTCTACCGCTTCTTTCGGTCGTCTTGGAGGACCGGCAGGCGACTGAGTCCTCTGCAAAGTAGCTTGCGTTGCTTTTGCTTTTGATTCATGCACTACTGTGTTATATACCACACTACCTCAGCTAATGAGCAGTGTCTGACCCACTATCAATGCCATATCGTCGCCCCTTAGTAGCCGTTGGACCAGTCCATTTGGTACATCAACGGTTGGCCCTCGAGTCGCCGGTTCAGGTTCTTCACGAAGACGTCGGCGACGTCCTCGGGGAAGACCGAACCGGAGATATGCGGTGTTACGATCACCTTCGGGTGCGACCACAGAGCGCTCTCCTGCGGCAGCGGCTCCTGCTCAAAGACGTCCAACACCGCCTTGGAGAACAGCTCCTTGTCCAGTGCGTTGAGGATGGTGCTCTCTGAGATCACATCACCACGGCCCACGTTGATGAAGACGGGTTTCTTCTTGCTGCAGACCTGGAGGTTCGTCTCGGTCAGCAAGTGGCGGGTCGCGTCCGTGCTGGGCAACACGTTCACGAGGTAGTCGCTCTGCGCCAACACGTCGCTAAGTTCGGTGCTCACACGGTCGGCACTAGGAGCGAGCGCCTTCTTATCCTCCTCACTCAGTCGCCGCTTGAACCCGACCACTTGGAACCCCGAGGCCTTGAGCGTCCGTCCGATCTCCTGGCCGATCTCGCCGAGTCCGAGGATCCCGACTGTCAGCTGTCTGAACGATCGGTACTTCAGATCCCATCGACCGAACACGCGCTTCTCCTGGTACGCCTGGGCCTCAAAGAACTTGCGTTCCAACGCAATCAACCACCCGAATACGAACTGCGCCAAGGCTGTGGGCATGATGCCACCGGCTCGCGTGACTGCGAATCCTGGGGCTGCTGGCGTCTCTGGGAACTGGTGATACGCATCCACGCCAGCGTAGGTGCCTTGCACCCATTGCACTTTCTTCAGTAGATGCTGTAGTTCGAAGGGGAGAGTGCTCTTGGGTGCCAGCAGCAACGGTGCGGCCAGGTGCGCGTCCATGAAGAGGACCTCGGCGTCCTCGAGGATCTGCTGCTGGTGAGGGTCCAACTTCCACGACGGCGTCGTCGGGATGTCGTCGCCTTCCGCCCCCTGCGGCTGGTGGTTGTTGCTGGCCGAAGGCGGAGGCACCACCGGCACCGGCAAGTCCACGATCTCCAGCTTGGAGGAGCGGTAGAGCTCTTGGGCTGGGGACGTCGCAGCTGCCGGATCCGCGAGCTGCTGCCGCACGGCCTCGCCGATGCCGGGGATGATGGAAACCACGGGGATCTGGAGCTTGCCGGTCATCTGGGAAGGTGGCAAATTGAGAAGTGAGCCAGCGAGAGGCTGCAGCATTTGCGGATGGATGGCGCCTCGAGCTGAGATACTTAGCACGCGGGTGCGTCACGACGGCCGCGTGACCAACGCATTCCGGTTTCTGAAGATGTGTCAGCAGATATTAACGGCAATCAGTACATTGTTCGACTAGAAAAAAAGAGCCGAAGTGTCCAATCATTGCGATGAGACGCCTGGAGCAGGCGAAACGTAATCTATCAGTTTCTTGCTCACGCCGAAGCAAGTAGGTCGGAGACCTGCTTGCCGCTTTCAGCGTCCTTCGTGGCAGACCCCGCCATCAGTGTCTTGCGTTGGCGAGCATCAGCGCCGACCCAGAGCAGGTCAGGCCGACTGTAATGCCCCACGTTATCCATGAACATCTTGGCGCTGAGAATGCTGGACATGTCCAAGTCGGCGAACACCAGTCCCTCCTCATGCTCCGGGAGGGGATCCGTAAGACGCCGACCATCCGGCCCATAGATGGCGGTACTCCCGCCGCCAGGAGTGTGGAATATGACTCCGTTTTGCGTGCGGAAGCGATCGATCGCCGGTTGCGATAACACCGCCGTGGTGTGCAGCACAAAGCATCCGCCTTCGAGCGCGTACTGCCGTCCAGCATTGTGACTGCCTTCGCAGCTCATGCCCCAATGACCGGGGCTCCCCTCGACAAACGGATCCAATGGCGGCCACGAACCCACGTGGATCTCCTCGTGTTGTGTGTAGGTGTGGTACTTGAGCAGCGGCAGCGCGTGCTCCCAGCAATTGAGCGCTCCGACGCGACCAATAGGAAGCTCCACCACGTTCTGCAGGGAGTCTCCAGAGCCTTCACCGAAGATTGTCCGCTCGCAATGGGTGGGCTTGACCTTGCGACGCTTCATGAGGATGTCTCCCGACGATCCGGAGATCGTTGCTTGGGCCAGATAGAGCGAGTTGTGGTCGTTCTCCGAGAAGCCAAGCACGACGTTGATGTTGTTTGTCGCTGCGCAAGCTCGGATCGTCTCCATCTCCTTCGAATCGACCTTGAGTGAGTTCATGATGTACTCCTTCGTGAGTTCCGGATCCACGGGGCGGGTCCAGATCCAGCCAGGGTACCCCGGAATGAACACTTCTGGGAAGGAGATCAAGGCAGCGCCTCCTTGAGCAGCCTCAGCGATCAGTTTGCACGTCTTCTTCACGCTTGCTTGCAGATCCAGCCACTCAGGCTCGGCCTGGACAGCGGCGACGCGGATAATCGACTCAGTGGGTTCCATTTCTACGGAGTTTCTCGGAAGACCAGCAAGTCAAATTGGGAAATGACTGTCCATGTTTGACTGCATGCAGCAAGGACTCCTCTCTCTTCTGCACGCTCAAAGGTGCCTTGGCTTGCGCGGCTCAGATGCATTCGTCCTCTGTGTCTGAAGCTCCGCTACGTTGAAGACACATGAAGGCACGGCGTCACGTGGCGGATTCTCCAATCAGTCTCCGATTGCTAGCGCGTCATCGCGCTTTCCTTGGAGGTCCTTACATGTACTGGCTTCTTCCCGGCGGGAGTCCAGCGGCGCGTGAAGTCACCTGCGTGTCGTTGCTGATGGCCTGTGACATTTTGCATTTAAGACGACGCCATTGCTCAGGCACCTCTGCATTTTGCCCGTGTCGGGTTTGACGGAGACCGAACCGGCACAACCGACACCGAAAACAGCCAAACAGCGTGCGCATCACATACTAAGCACATGCATGCCAGATCGGATACAGTCAGGACATACATGCACAGCCCACGCTTTGTCGTTCCGACCGAGAGATACTCGATGCAGGAGCGAAATCCGCAACCTTCAACAACGCAGTCGCGCGCCGGTCCCTCCTCCAACCCCAAGGGAATGCGTTGCGCATTCTCGTCTAATCATGCCGGGCATCCAATCCATGCTTGGATCCATGCGGATTGGATGCCACGTCTCCTTGATGACGCACATGGTTCTATTTTTTGCTGCACACATGTCGATGATTGGTTGATTGGTGGACTGACGCAGGCGACGTGGCGACTCGACCATCCGAATGGCTGGATCACTCGTGGAGTCCCATTTGGACGATGATCCCTACCGAGATGGCCGCTGGCCTTGAAGCTGTTCATGATTAATGCATGCCATGTAAAATAGCTGCTCGAGGTCGTATCGCTCGCAAACGATGGCACCCCAATCTGATTTCGGCTCGGGTTGATGTGCAGCAAGCTCACAAGCACGGGCGACTCAAAGCGGACGAAAATCCTGGCAGCTGCGAACGTATCGGACCGTCTCTCTTGGTATCCCATCCCACCCATATGTCAACGAACATGAGCTCCCCGGCTGAAGCTCATTGAAGTCACGATCCCCCCGCGCGCATGCCAACGAGGCTGCTACCACGGCTTCCTGCTCGCCTTGGTGTCGGATTCAACAGAACCGACGAAGCTCTGGGACCCAATTGTCATCCTGGAAGTCTCCAGCGTCTTCGCTCAGACTCCTCGATTTAAGAATCAGAGAGTGCGTAAATGCAGCTTCCGTTGAAGAAAGCATAATAAAACTAGCATGGATTCTTTTTTTCTGGCTACGTCTCAACTGAATGAATCAGTAAACGGAGGGAGCGTCGGAGACACATCGAATAATGATGCATAGACCATCCCTTCAAGGCACACTCACAATCCCAGGAGATCAAAGGAGAGGGCCGCAGAACAGCTCGCGAACCGTCCAGCGCATTCTGATTTTGACCTCACACCGCTCATTGCACCTTGACGCCCCCAGCCATGAAGCTCTCCAAGTTCGCCAAGCACGCGCTCACCTTTGCCGGGCCATCGCCCATCCAGCATCTCGAGCGTCTGTCCAAGACGTTGGGCAACAAGGTGCAGCTGTACGCCAAGCGCGAGGACTGCAACTCCGGCTTGGCCTTCGGCGGCAACAAGACGCGCAAGCTCGAGTACATCATCCCGGAGGCGATTGAAGGCGGATACGACACGCTCGTGTCCATCGGTGGCATCCAGTCCAACCAGACGCGACAGGTGGCGGCAGTGGCCGCTCATCTGGGCTTCAAATGCGTGTTGGTACAGGAGAACTGGGTCAACTACCCGCCCGAAGAGGCCTCAGTGTACGACAACGTCGGCAACATCGAGTTGTCGCGTATCCTAGGAGCTGATGTGCGGAAGGACGCTGCAGGCTTCGATATCGGCATTCGACCCAGTTGGGAGGCCGCGATGGAAGGCGTCAAGAAGGCTGGCGGCAAGCCGTACCCGATTCCGGCGGGCTGCTCGGAGCACCCGAAGGGCGGTCTGGGCTTTGTCGACTTCGCCGAGGAGGTCCGTCAACAAGAGAAAGAGTTGGGCTTCAAGTTCGACTACATCGTCGTATGCGCCGTGACGGGCAGCACCATGGCCGGTATGGTGGTCGGCTTCGCTGCTGATGGCCGCGCGAACAAGGTCATTGGCATCGACGCGTCGGCGAAGCCCGAGGAAACCCGCGCGCAGGTTCTGCGCATTGCCAAGGACACGGCGGACCTGGTGGAACTTGGTCGCGAGATCACGGCCGACGACGTCGTGCTGGACACGCGATTCGGCGGGCCGGAGTACGGACTGCCGAACGAAGGGACACTGGAGGCCATCCGGCTGTGCGCTCGAACGGAGGGCATGCTCACGGACCCCGTGTACGAGGGCAAGTCTATGGACGGCATGATCCAGATGGTGCGCAATGGCGAGTTCCCGGAAGGCTCGAAGGTGTTGTACGCCCATCTGGGCGGCGCCCCGGCACTGAGCGCGTACAGCTATCTGTTCAAGGAAGGCTAAGCGATGAGTCGGCGAGATCGCAATGCTTAGAGCAGGAGGACGGCATCAAGGCGAGAACCATTCTGAGAGAGAGAGAGAGAGAGAGAGAGAGTGCTTCAGCCTAAGGTAGAACCATTCAAAGGGGGTGCTTCAACATGGATCCGTCCCGAAGGACATGACGTGCTTTGCAAGAAGTTCTGATTGCACAAACAAGCTTGGCTATTTGAGACCTAGCGATGGACACGTACTTTGGCAATCCACAGCTGCAGTGACCTCACATATGTCTGTGCGGAAGTGCTTTGCGAGTACTTCTCCCCTATGCGTCAAATGACGCGAGGCGAATGAACCAGCAAGTCGATGCTGTCCGATCAAACAGTCGGGAGAAGGATGCAACGTGCCGCAAATTAATGCGCGGCTTTCACTAGATGCAGCCCATTCGTTCACCCAGAGATTTCATCGTCTGGCTTGCCTTGCCAGTGCAATAGTCGCAATATGCAAATGGCTGGTGTAAATGACAGTAGGAAAGACCCTTTTCAGACCCTGCCGCTTTCCAGTCCAGCATATCAGACTGCATGGTCTCGACCAGAAGGTTGAAGTGGCTGACTGCTATTAAAAAGAGACAGGTTTTAAGCTATAGGACCGGTCTTAAGTCGCTTTTAGCCCACTTTGCTTCGTTCGCCCCATCAACATGTATGCGGCACATGGAGATGGAGGCAGTTGACTCAACTCTGGAGCCTACACTCTTCAGCAGGGGTGGTCGGCTGAAGCGACGTCCCAGAAGCATCGGCCCATGATGAAGCACGCGCAGACGTCACGTTGCACGCATGCAACCTAGCGCGGGTGAATGCAAACGTCGACTCCTGCGTGTGACACCGAGGAGGAGGATGAAGCGTCGAAATAGAGGGACGTTTGAGCATTTCAGGGTGCTACCCTTTTGGACAAACGGCCAATTGGAAGGGACCGTTTCTTGTTGAGCAACTGCAGTGAACTGATAGCGTCAGGCTGACAGCCTCGTGATCCCACGTTGCCGCTGTTGAATGCGTAGCGCAACGAGGCGAAGAACTCTGTTGTATGCATGCATGCAATCGCGAGAGAAATCCTGCAACACGCACATGTACATGATAGCTCACAAGTCGCATGTAAACCTCTCAAATGAAATATCTTGTTGAAGTTGTCAAAAAGAATGATGTGAATAATTGTTAAAAATAGGAAATGAATATGCGACGGAGGAAAGTACCGACAGGAAAGAAAAATAAAGCTCGTGTTGAAAACTCCTCCATGTGGAGGTGGTGACTTGATAGATCGTGTGAATGCAGCCACAACTTTGGACGGATGTCATGACCTTCAACATGGGCCGGCGCAATACTAAAAAATGCGCGTAAAACCTTTCAGTAAGCATATATTGCAAGCCATTATATCCTGACAAAGTGATCTCACTGAAATATCATCTTAAACAGGAGTTTTATCATGTCGCGTCACTTATTTATACCTCCAAGAATTAAATAGTCCAAGACTGTATTTTTTGCAAACCGCCCAGCTGCAAAGCGAATGGTTTTGCTCTCTCACTAAGTACGATAATCAAGTCACTTACAAAATCCTATATATTGGGGCGATTGGGTCGGAGCGATTGAAACCGCCCCGTTTGGGAAATTTTGAGACGATAATACCTCCAAGAATTATTGTGGTTTTCAACTATTTTGGCAAAACTGAGGGTATTTAATAGGTCCGAAATGATTTGAAGGTCAGAAAGAAATAAAAAATCCTGGTTCTAAATCCGAGAGGCAAAATGTGTTGGATAATGTGCTGAGCAGATGCACTTGATCAGGAGGTTTTGCAATGAGCACTTTGAGCTGCGAGGGAAAAACCGTCCCGATCTCCGTGAGGGAGATCAGCCGAGTAAAGCGGCCCTCCTTCAACTAAGGAGCTCCTGATCACTATTGCTATTTGGTCACGCGGTCGCCCTTGGCCAGTCGTCGTCCTTAGTCCTGCGCATGTGCAAGCAAAGACCAATAGTCGAGCATGTTAATCAGATAGCGTGCGTCTACAGGCTTGGACGTACTGCAATTCGATCTCTTGGAATGCCCACTCGATCCAGGTGGGATGGCCAAAGATGTGAACACCAGAAGGGAAAATGAAGACTGATATATTTGATCATAGGCTAAGCTCCTGAGCTCCGAGCTCCTACAATCAACCTTATGGCGTTGCCATCGTCTTGGAGAAGAACTGGACTGAGATCTTGCCCTCACTGTTCCGGATGTCCGTTGTCCAACACACTGTTCCAGATTTAGCTCCCAGTATCCGTATCCGTTGTCCAACAGGATCAACGTCAACGTCCAGGGGGTTACAAAAGCCGTTCGGCATACAAAGATGTCGCTCACGAGCTGTAGCTTGTGGGCTTCTCCTCATTCCTCGTTTTGCCAGCATGGCGACAGCAGCTGATTCAAGTACGAGGAGACGGCCTCCGGATCGCGAGTACAAATGCTCAAGCGTTCAAGTGTTCAAGAACCAGAAGAATCCAACCCAGAATCAAGTGTTGTCAGCAAGCGGGAAGACTCGCCGTGTGCTTGAAGTCGATGCTATTCTCCCGAAGACGAGGATTGAGTGGCCCCCTAGACAATCTCTGCGTGTGGACACGTCTTGCGCTGTATCAACAGTCGATGCAAGGCAAACTTCTGGAACGGACTGAAGCAAGGAGCGACAACATGGTGGCTGGAAAGCTTCGCAGCGTACGCGATGGGGGAATGCATAGCCAGCCACAACAACATATTCAGAGCATAGTGAAACCAGTAGGACATTCTCAGTGCCAATCAGAATATAATAGGAGTTCCAGACATGCACAGCAACCAAGCCAAACAACAGTGCACAGTTGAGACCTCCCACCTGAGCGGTCGTCATCTGCCATTGCACGAGTGGAGAAAGGCCGCTCGTGGACGATTGGGTCCTTGTCGCGCTGACGCTGCAGGACGTGGCAGCTGGACGGAGCCATGTTCCGATCTCGACGTTGAAGCAGCAGTGGCATGTGGCATGTTGATGGCCTCGAGTTGCTGAGCTTGGGATTGATGGAGATGGAAGAAAACAGAGGATGAAGCGATCCAGTGACGATGAGAGTGCCGTCCGTTCACATTCACCACGCCGCCCCTCGCCCCGCCCTGTTGCCCTGAGCTCGTCTCCCATTAAGGCGTGACCACGCCCGGGCCAACGAAGCCGAGGGAGCACGCACAACGCACTGCCCGACCGCCCACGCGTAGTCGCCCACGCGTAGTCAGGCGAGAGTGTCCTGGAGGCTAGTTACGTGTTGGCTCGATAAGCTTTGGCTGCTTGCTTGACGGGAGTATGGAGGTCCAGGTGGTCGAACATGAACTGACGCCGCCTGGTGAAGCTGCATATCGTACTGGTACCACATCCGACCGGTTTCTGCTCGAGCCGTGACAAAAGCGGGATGCGAGCATCATTTGGATGGCGACGAGCGGCTCGCTATTGCCAGGGACCAGGTTTTCGGAACCGTACACTTGCACAGTATCTGGGATTTCTAATATCGGAAGGAGCCTCTCCTGGAAACGACGTGGCGTTTCCTCACGCAGAAAGCAGAAACTCAGACAGAACCCGCCGGTATGCATACAGCGGCTGGCGGCGGCGATGGAAGGGAGATGCGAAGGAAGCATTCGTGTCCATACGAGGAGATGCGTCCCCGACTAACAATCGCACCGACTGTAAAGCGGCGGGCTGCCCATTTGACAGAGCCTGTAATCAGATCGCTCGCCGCCATTCGCAAAAGCAGATAAGTCTAACGCACCCTGTTGTCAGAAGACGAGGCAAAGAGTTCTGTTTTCGGCTGAAAGCAAAGAGTAGATTACCGACTTTTGCGGAAACCTGTCAATGTCACGCAAACTGGAGCACATGCCATGTCATGCCATCCGATCTATCGGCAGCACCGCCACCTTCTTTTTCCGATGACGGTCTTGGGTCCAGGTCAACCAATCCACCGCCAAGAGGTCCGGATCGCTAAAGAGAGGGACGAGCGAGGTAACGGCCGACGTGCACCCGCTGCGCACATCCATCTGGGCTTCAACGTCTCGGCCTGCTTGCCAATCACTCCCTCGCCCCCAAGTCGCTCATTTCCCAATCTGCCGGGTCCAGCGCACTGTCCCTCCGTGAATCAAGGGGCTTCTTCTTCCGATTCGCACTCATGCGGAGCTCACTGGCGCTGTCGGCCGCCTTGGCGGTCGTAACGCTGCCAGTTGTCCAAGGCGCGGCCTCCCAGCTGGACTACCCCGCTTGTGCCATCAACCACTCGCCGCAGTACTATTGCTGTGACTTGGGCCCCCCCGAAGGCTCGACGGTCTCCAATGGCCTCGTGTACATCCAGTACAACAAGCCGCAGGGCCCGGGCTTCTCGAGTCTGTACGACGAAGGCTGGCTCAAGAGTCGTCAAGTCAACTACGATCCCGATGGCGACGTGTCACTCTATGCTCCTGGCACTCCCAGCTACGTCTACGGTGACGCGGCCAAGACCTGTCGGCTGCATGACGTGGCGGTCGATGGGGCAGTAGTCAGTACACTGCAATGCACCTTTGCCCCAAGCAGCGATGACTCGATTTACTCTCAGAACACGTCGATCGCTGCGGATTCGCAAGACACGTCGGTCTTCTGGACTTCCACGCCCAATCCCCGGAACAACAACGCCTCGCTGCCTATTGGAGCAGTCTGCACCAGTATCATGCTGGATGACGGCACGGTGAACTCCACGGCCCAAGGCCTCTGCGCTTCCGCGTCCACTGCATCCGTATACCGCTTCAATTCCTTCACGGAGACGCCAATCGTGGTTGTATACATCCTATACGGCATCTGCTTCGTGAGTCTGGCGTGTTGGGGTGGTCTCCGGATGCTATTGGGTGTCCACCGCCCGTCGGATTCGACTGCTCCATTGACGTCCATTGAGAACGGCGAGAAAAAGCTGCTGGACCATCGTGGAGGACCCGAGACGCCGGGCGTCAAGTCGTCCATCAACGGTCCGTCCATGGCAAACCGTGCGTCCGAGGTCCAACTGCGTCATAGTGTGGAGGATATCGTCCAGACGGGGTACTCAGATTCCATCGTGGGGTACGTGGTGTTCGCATACTTCGTACTTATGACGGTGCTGCTGAACATCCCGATCATCCTGACGATCCGCGATAACCAAGGCAAGCTCGCCACTGCCGAGTACGCCGCGTGGTTCAACCCGACCACCGTGGTCATCAAGGTGTTCATATCTTTGTGGGTCATCGCCACGGTTTGGTTCGTCGTGGTCGTGGTCTACCGGTTCCAAATCCTCAACTTCTTCCGGCTTCCGACCGCTTTGGACAAATGCTCGCGCGTGCTCATGTTCAAGCCGGAGGTGACGGAGACGATGCTGGCCGATCGCTCAGGGGTCTCGCAATTGGTGCTCAAAGTCGAGAAGTTCCTGTTCCCACACACTCGACAGGGCGTGGAAGAGACGGTGACGGTCTGTTCGACGGCTGAAGGTGTGCGCTACCTCGAATTCCAGCACCTTCGATACATGTTCGACGATGTGGAGGGCAAGTTCGTTCCCGGGTCCATCGTGCTCCCTGACTCGTACGATACGATTCTATCGGACGCGCAAGGCTTGAGCAGTGCCGAGCACGTTCGTCGTCTGGATATCGTGGGCCGCAACGCCATTGAAGTTGAGATGCCGGCGGTGCTGACGTCCATTGTCGACGAGGTATTCGCGTTCTTCTACATCTACCAGCTCATGTGCTACTACGTCTGGTACTTCACCGACTACGTCTGGGTCTCCGTGCTCAACACGGTGGTGATCGTCGCAGCCGCGGGGTTCAACATCCTGGCCAAGCGCAGTATGTTCTCCTCAGTGGTGAAGATGACCCACTACGTCTCGGAGGTGACAGTCAAGCGTGATGGCGACTGGACCACCGTCAAGTCCTCGGACTTGGTGCCTGGAGACCTCGTCCGTGTGACCGAGAACTGGGAGCTGCCGTGTGATCTGGTGATCGTCAAGGGCTCGACGGTGTGTGATGAATCCATGTTGACGGGTGAGTCCATGCCCGTCCAGAAGTTCCCGCTGCCTGACGATAGCAACGACGAGTACAACGCGGAGGGCAATGGCAAGAAGTACACGCTCTTCTCCGGTACTAAGACGCTGGCGTCAGGCCGGAACGAAGAAATCCTGGCCATTGTGCAGGCCACGGGTGCCCACACCAGTCGCGGTCAGCTTGTGCAAGCCATTCTGTACCCGGCACCGATCCGCTTTAAGTACGATGAGCACTTGAAGGCGGTCTTCTCGGTGCTGTTCGTGATCGGTTTGATCGCCGCGTACTTCGCCATGAAATTCCTGATCGAGAACGCCGGACTCAGCAACACACTGTTCGCCTTCGTGTACGGCATGTTCATGTTCAGCGCCGTGTTGAACCCGCTGCTGCCTGTGGTGATGACTATCGGCCAGGTGAATGCGGCCAAACGACTCCAGAAGCAAGAGGTCTTCTGTCTGAACCCGCAGCGTATCACTTTGTGTGGCAAAGTACGCGTCTTCTGCTTCGACAAGACCGGCACCATCACCAAGGAAGGGCTGGACTACCGTGGCTGTGTTCCTATCAACGACTCGGCTGAGTTCCTGTCGGAGTTCACGGATATGACGGACGCTTCTCTGGGTCAGATGATGAAGTTTTCCTTGGCGTCTTGCCACGCAGTCGGGTCGTTGAATGGCGAATTGGTGGGCAACGAAGTGGAAGTCAAGATGTTCAAGAGTACGCAGTGGAAACTGTTGGAGACAGAGGGGAAGCTGCCAGTGGTGCAGTCTTTGGACGGCACGGAAGAGCTGGAGTTCGTCAAACGCTTCGAGTTCGACCACCATCGAATGTCCATGAGTGTCGTGATGAAGCAGAAGAGCACGGGAAAGCTGCTGGTCTTCTGCAAGGGCTCGTACGAGAAGATGGAGACGGTGTCCAGTCTAGCTTCGATCCCCAGCAATTACAAGGAGACGGCGGAGCAATTGGCCAAGGACGGATGCTACGTGCTGGGTATTGCATACAAGGAGATGCCGCAGATGGGCGACACGGAGCTGGCCGCCTTCTTAGCGAACCGCGACGCGGTCGAGGAGTCCTTGGCGCTGCTGGGCTTGATCATGTTCCGCAATGAGATCAAGGAGGACTCGAGGGAGGCCATGCTGACGTTGAAGCAAGGCGACATCCGCTCGGTTATGATCACGGGCGATAACGCTATGACGGGCTGCTACATTGCTCGAGCCAGCGGCATGATCGACGCCGAAGAACAGGTGATTCTGGGCGACATGGTGGCGGACGAGAAGACCGGCCACATGTTGGTGTGGAAGGACGTGGAGTCGCAGCAAGTGTATTCGTTCGACGAGATCCGGGAGCTCGTGGAGGCTGTGGACACGACGGTGGAGCTGGCAGTCACGGGCAAAGCCTTCGACTTCCTGCTCAAGATGGGGGACATCCACAAGATCCTGCTCAAGATCCGCATCTTCAGTCGCATGACGCCTCAAGGCAAGGTGGAGTGTGTGAAGCTCCACATGGCTAGTGGATCGGTGACTGGAATGTGTGGAGATGGCGGCAACGACTGCGGTGCCTTGCGGATCGCCCACGTTGGTGTCGCCTTGAGTGATGCCGAAGCTTCGGTGGTGTCTCCATTCACCAGTAAGGCGCGATCGCTCCGATCGGTTGTGGACCTGGTACTGGAAGGTCGTGGCGCTTTGGCGACATCCTTTGCCAGCGTCAAGTACCTGATCATGTATGGTCTCATCGGCATTGGCTGTCGTACCGTCATGTACTACAATGGCGTCTTCATCTCGCAGTTCGGGTTCATGTATCTGGACGGTGCCATTCTCGTGGGTTTGTCATACGGCATCACGCGAGCTCGACCGCTCAAGGTCATGGGCACGCAGCGTCCCACCTCGAGCCTCGTGGGCCCCACGTCCGTGATCTCCATGATCGGCGCCAGCGTCCTGCACTGGCTCTTCCTCTACGGCGCCATCCACGACCTCACTACCCAGGCCTGGTACTGTCCGTTCACGCCTTCCAACGTGAATCTGGTGCAGTGGTGGCTGCTGCAAGACAGCAACTTGGGCTCGACGCTCTGGTTCATCATCTGCTTCCAGCAGATGTCCACGGGACTCACTATGGGACTCGGCGCCAAATTCCGTCGCCCGATCTGGCACAACATGTTCCTGCTCTTCTGGTACGCGCTACTCTTCGTGGTGCTCGTGGTGACCTTCGTGGGGCCGCCGTCACGCTTCGGCGACCAGTTCCGCGTGGCTAGCAGCACCAATGTGGTCGGACTGCCGGATATCCCGCTGCCAGTCGACTTCCGCTGGGAGCTCTTCGGCTGGGGCATCGCCGACACGGCGGCTGTGCTTATTTTCGAGCACTTCTTCGTCATGGGCTACGTGCGCGACTACTTCCGCGCCAAGTACCACAAGGACGCGCTCCCCATGAAGCTATAGGAAGTGGGCGACCTGCACGTAAGCGAACGCAGCGTGAAACCTTTTGCTAACTCTTTTATAAATTTTAGCATTCCTTTTTGTGTGTTCTAAAGGGCAATTGTTCCTCAAAATTTAGAACTGAAGGAAAAAGCACTTCAAATTCTGGGAAATTAATGACTCAGTAGCCTTTGCTCCACAATTTGCTCTAAAACCAGCTAGAATCGGAAGGCCTAGAACGCAGCACCTATAAGAATCGCTCGCGTCCAGGCATGAAAGCATCGGACTTGGACACCGTCGGGACGAAGTTGACCACGGCGTCGATCTTCGCCTTCACTTCTGGCGTGATCTTGCTCACGATGCCCAGCGCCTTCAAGTTCTCCTCCAGTTGAGACGGACGACTTGCGCCGAGAAGCACCGTGGACACACGCTCATTCGAAACAGCCCACGCGATCGACAGTTGCGCGAGCGAGCACCCCAACTCCTCAGCAACAGGCTTGAGTTTGTCGGCCATCTCCACGCGCTCCGTAAAGCCTTTGCGGACTGCAGGCACCTGATACAGCGGCTGCGAATAGCGCGTGCCTTCCGTCTTGCCAGTGCTGTACTTACCCGACAGAATCCCGAACGCCAACGGAGACCACGCCGTGAGCCCCAGCTTGTACTTCTTGTTGAGGTTCACGTACTCAAACTCCACTTTGCTGCGGACAAAGAGGTTGTACTGCGTCTGCTCCACGATGGGGAGGATCAGACCAAGCCGGTCGGCGCTCTCGCACGCCTCCATAATTTCTGATGGCAGCCACTCGCTGGTGCCCCAATAGAAGGCCCAGCCCTTCTCAATCACGTAGTTCATGGCGCGCACGGTCTCTTCGATGGGTGTGTGGGGGTCCGCTCGGTGGCAGAAGACAAGATCCACGTGATCCAGTCCCAGGCGACCGAGCGACGCCTTCAAGCCCTCCACAATGTGTTTGCGACTGAGCCCCTGGTCGTTCGGTCCGCCGTCCGAGAAGCCCTTGGACCCAAAGAAAAGTTTGGTGGTGACCACTAAATCTTCTCGCCTCCAAACACCCTCCGCGATGCCCTTCTTGATGGCGCCGCCCAGGAGCTCCTCCGCCTGGCCGTTGCCATAGGTCTCAGCCGTGTCGAACAAGTTAACCCCGAGTTTGAACGCCACGATCATCATCTCGTACCACGCGTCCACCGTGAACTTCTCGTCGTAGTTCATCCAGGAGCCGAGCGCCAGCTTGGACACCAGCAGACCGGAGTTGCCCAGGAAACGGTGCGTCATCTCGGTGGGAGGGGCGGTAGTCGACATGACAGAAGTGGCGACGCAAACTGGGACTGCTGGAGTTTTGAATAGTCTTGGGGATAAGAAGCGAATTCTGAAATGGGGGTCAACTTTAAGGGAAGGAAAGGAATCATGTTCTTGAATGCACTGAAGTATTCGCACTATATAGCTTCAGCTTACTTCGTATCAACCGTGATGATGTGCGTGTGATGTTGACGGAAAATGGTGATGCAAACCTTTTCGCTGAACTCGTTTCAGACTTAAAACTGGTTGCTATTTTACACACTACTTAATTAGTTAAATATGTCCTCAGAATTTGGATATTCGTGTATACAAGTAATGCTCGTGTGGTTAGTTGCCATCAGGGTTAATTATCACCAGACCAGGGGCGGCATGAAGGCTACCGCAGTGATCGATCCTCAAGGCGTGTCCTAGAGTATGGGTTGGTCGTTGTAATTGAACATTTATTAGAACCCCATGACGAGGGCGGCGGCTTTGCGCTGCGTTGTTCTTGCCTCGCTTATGGATCCGTGAACTGTATTATCACCCATCCAAGCCACCAATATACGTACGCATCACATGCACACACAGTCGCCAGCCTTTAGGCCCAACCGACCCCAAGCCTTCCTCTAAATCTAGCACTCGCCGCTCGTGGAGGCGGTGAGCAGCTCCTCGATCTCGGCGTAGACGAGGCCGATGTCGGTGGTGGTAGAGTTGTCAGGTTTGTTGGCTGGCAGCCAGAGGAAGTCCGGGTGGTTCGCGTTCGAGCCAGAGAGCCACTCGCCACCCAGGATCTCGTACTGGTCGTTGGTCTCCAGCAGGTATTGGTAGTCGGCGCTGGTCGTGTACTTGTCCACGAGGCCCGTGGCCACAAGTGGGCCGTTCACACCTGACTCGACGATCCAGCTGAAGCGCGTGGTGACTTCCAGCAGCCACGTGGCGTCAGCGTTGAAGGGGTATTCGCTGACGTTGTAGAACTTCTGAGCGCCGGCTTCCGGTGTGTGCCACGCCATCTTGAGCACCTCGAAGCCACGCACAGGCTGGTTCCAGACCTCGTTGCCGGCCGTCACGTCCACCACGAAGCTGTGGTTGAAGCGGCCCATGATGTTGGTGATGGCCACGTGGAAGAAGCCCGGACTGATGTCACGGCGACTGGCATCTGT
>MBAC02006825.1:0-13116 GCA_001712635.2 Nothophytophthora sp. Chile5
GCTACAGGGAACCAGCGCATGTACTCACTTCTGGCAACGAAATCAGCCGCGCTTTGAAGTGGGTGTACTTGAATGCCGATTGGATCCGCACGCAGAGTCTCCCGCCATTAAAGCAGGAAGGAGCGGGGAATGAGCGCGTCTCGTGAGTGTTTGTTATCTCGGATCTGGCGCGAATGTGGCATTAATGCAGGAGTCATCTCACGACTTTTCTTTGTGTCGTGTACAGACTGTTCCCAGGAGACGTTGCATTCGACGTGTTCCGTCACATGCCTGATAAGGTAGGCGTTGAGGCATGTGTTGTTGTTGTTGCGCTTGTCCCCGAAAGCTGGGTCTGACAAGTTCACTGCCACGCCTGCTTGCTGTAGAGTTGCTTGGGTATTATCGTGACGCGCAACGAAGACGTCGTGATCGAGCGTATTGATGTTCCCACGGGGATCTACGACACGATCCAGCGGGATCCGTTCAGCTTCGTGGCCGCCGAGACGCTCTCCACCTTGGAGGTGTTTTCCAATTGGCACCTAGCGGTGGTGGCTTTCGCGACGATGACGCTCATCTTTATCGGCCAGTTCTCGAGCGATCTGCTGCGCGAGTACGTCTTCCCACCGTCCTTCAAGTGGTGGGGAGTGAGATGACGCATCCCCGCGTCCACGACCGAGCATACCGCGCATCTGGGTTGTGCAGTGCTCAATTCCTGCCAACATATTGTATTGAACGTCAAGTTGCAAGGTAAATTCAAAATCCTATTTTCATGATTGATCTTGGAGCCTTCGGATCCACCACGAGGCGCAGTCGCCTTTTGGTTGGACACAACGATCCTCTGAGACGGAAGGCCAACCGCGCTCTCCTTCTAGCCAGCTGAAGTTGCAACAACTGAAGCCGACAGCGCCATCACTCGGATTCCGTCTCGTCGTCGTCAATTTCTGGAGCTGGCACCTCACTCTTCAGTGTCGACGCCAATTGCACTTGACGCTCATCGTCACTTGACCCGAGATCAGCCAGAAGAGCAGTCCGTTGAGCCCAACGGTGTTGCGCAACGCGGACCATCATCGTGGTGGCGGCATCTTCGTCGTCATCGCTCTCCCCGCTACCACAGTCGTCTTTGCTCTCCTCGCTGTCACTGCTGCTGGATTCATCGCCGTCACCGGCGCTGTCATCGCCGTCGCTCCCCTCATGGAAACTGCACTCGGAACAGGATGAGCTGTCGATCACGATAACTTCGGGAGGCGAACCAGTCTTTTTCGTGCTTGGGAAGTAAGAAAACAACTGGGAGAGAGGAGATTCCGAATCCGACGAGTCATCGTCGTCAATCACGACGATGTCCTGCGGCCGGAGACGTTGGGTACTTGGCGTCGACTTCTTCGGTGGCGCCGTTCGTGGCGCCACTGCCGTTACTGCTGCCGGATTAACCAAGACACTCGGCATTGGCACCGCGCGCAAAGTCTGCGCAGCGACAGTGACCCTGTGGTTGGTGGCGGCATCAGACGTCGACTGCGCTCGAGGAGCGGGTGCTGCTGCGGTCGTCACCTTCCGCTTCCGCGCAATAGCCGGAGTCGTTTTCGCTGGAGGAGGCACTCGTTGCGGCTCTGTTGCTGGATCCACTGTGCCATGAGCCGCGGCACCTGAAGTCGGCTGCGTTGGAGGAGTCACAGCACGGGGTGCTACTCTGAATGTCACCTTCCGCTTCTTCTTCTTACTAGCTGGAGTCGATCTTGCTGGCGGAGGCTCCCGTTGTGGCTGTGTTGCTGGATTCGCTGTGTCATGACCCGCAGCACCGGAAGTCGGCGCAATCGACGTAACCGTTCGTGCAGACTGTGTTTCAACAGCTACACTTCGATTTGCAACGGCATTCGAGGTCGATTGCAGTAGCGACGCCACCTCTCCGATCGCTGCAGTCTGCTGAAGTCCAAGCTCCAGATGCCCAGGGTCGCCGCTGGTCGCAGACGAAGTCGTTAAAGCGCGCTCTCCAGGGCCCCGCGCGGTGTGGATGGCCCGGCGAATAACGCCGTCATGCTCATTTACCACGGAGAAACGGACTTGGCCACGGTTCGCGACGGTGCTTTTGTCTAATAACCTCAGATGGTTCAGCGCATACTCGAGTTTGCACTGGAGGAAGTCGCTCTTGTTCCCGCTTGGCACTTTCCGCGCTTGCTTGGAGCCCGATCGACGTCGTTTGCGAGCATTCCCCGCAACGTTAAGCAGCACGTTGCGGCGTCTTTTCCGTGAGCGAGCAGGTGGGCCAAGCGCTCGAACCGGAGGCGGTCCACTTGGTGCAACTGCATCGCTGCTGTTCATCGTCACCATCTGGCTCTCCACGCTCCCTCGCATCCAAAGCTGCTCCACCACCACGGCCTGCTTCGCCCCCATGCGATGAGCTCGACTGATGACTTGCTGCTCCAGCGATTTGTCCCAGATCTCCTCTAACAGGAAGATGTGGGTCACGAAAGACAGGTCCAAGCCGTGCGACCCCGTCTCCGACAAGAGCAGTACGTTCAACGACGGGTCAGTGCGGAACTGCTTGAGTTCCTGCATTCGCAATCTTGGGGCCACGCGGGTGATGAAGTTGGCGGTGCGGATGCGCTGCTGCTCGAACGCCAGCTTCGTGCGCCAGATGATCTCGGTGAACTGAGAGAAGATGATGGCCTTCACATACCGAGGTCGCTCATGCGAAGAGCCGCCGGCACGTGCAGCGACGTTCTGGCGCGCGAACTGGTCCTTGAGCTCCCGGATCCGCGTCGCGGCGTAGAAGATCTTACTGGCTTCGACCTCCCAGTAATGTCGGTTCGGCCCAGCCGTCGCTTCCAGCTGGCGGATGGCGTGTCGCCTCTTCTTGCTCACGCGTTGGCTCCTTGCGCTCGGAAGTTCATCGTTTCGTTCATCGATTTCTCGGAAATCGAAGCCTGGCTGGAGTTCCTGGAAGTCCTCGGGGTCGTACACCTCGCCGCAGAGGAAGCAGCTGGGCCCGACCTTCGTCATGCGGTCTTCTACGCAATCAGCGCAGCACAAGTGGCCGCAGGGGATGACCATCAGCAGCTGCAGCTGGCGTTTGCAGCTCCCGCACTCCGTCGTCATGCCTGGCAGTGTCACGCGGCGCAGATATGCAACCACGGTCGTCACCTTCGCTTCCTCGACGTCGAACTCGGTCAACATGTCGATCGTTTCTACTCGCGCTTTCTCGGTGAGCAGCACTTCGCTGTTGACGCCACCGCAACTTGCGATCCGCAGATTCCGCACCACTGCCAAGGCCTGTTTCCGGTTCATCGGGTTCAGCAGACTGTCTTCGTGCAGCCTCCCGGGCTTCTCCGGATCCATATTCGTGATCACCAAGTTCGCTCGGACAGACGCGGCCACGACATTGTACTGCGCGTACTCGCTCGGCGTGGGGTCAATGAACACCGTGTGTCGAATAGGCTCCGGCAGGATGTCCTGAATGGACTCCTTCGTGTGCCGCAGCATGATCCGACTGAGGAGATACTGCAAGCGGTAGAAACTGATCACCTGGTTCTGCCCAAAGGGCTGCGCGATGGCCTTCGCCCACGCCCGACCATCCGGCATCCCGTAGGGCTGGTTGCGGAGAAACACCAGGAGGCCGTGCATGAACTGGAGGTCGGCCGACTGCAGCGTGTTCGGCGTGGGCGTCCCAGTCATGACCCATCGGCGTTTGGCACACAGCAGGCGAGCCATTTCCATCAAGTTCGTTGGCGTCTTCCCGCCGAGCTTGTGCCCTTCGTCCACGATGACTCGCACCCAGTGGACCGTCAGAAGCGACGAAACTTCGCCGCGAACCGTGCCGTCGGCGTAATATCGCGATCCATCAGAGCCGCATCGGGCGGCCATGCGCTCTTCCATAGCTGAAGCTGGTCGGTGGACCCGCCATTCCCTCGCCAGCCGGCTAAAAGACGTGATGACCACGTCATATTCCGCCAGATCTAGGTTGCATGGTAGTGTGTAGTCCATACCTGGATCGACAAACACGCGCAAGGCCCCAGGTTCCACATGGGTCTCGACCTGGTACTTCCAGTGCTCGACTAACGGGTCGGGGACCACAATGAGAGACGCCCCGGAGCTCACCAGATCCTCGAGACGAACTGTGCGGTCATGCGAACCCGAGGATCGAAGCCCCGCTCTCGCACTCTCTGCCCCAGGTCTGTGTGTCTCCACTGGCGTGTTGTGTGTCGTCTGGCCCTTCGTTCGGAGAATCAACGCCAGCATCGTGATCGTCTTCCCCAGCCCAGGTTCGTCGCAAAACATCCCGCCGCACATATCTGTCGCTCTTGTATCGACAGCTTCGACAACTTTCTGGGTAATAAGGTCGATCGCCACCTCCGTATCGCGTCCAGGCCTCCGAGACAGGATGAACGGATGTGGCAACGACCTGTTAATCAACGACGGCGTCTCCCGATACAGCATCCACTTGAGCCCTTTCCGTTGGTGGTCGTAGAGCACCAGATTCAATCCAGGCACCACATCGTACGCCAAACGCCGGAACAACGAGCACACGCCACTCAGTGACATGGCATCCCGCCCGTTCATGAACCGCACGATGCCCTGCAGCAAGTTGATCGGGAGATCCGTGACCAATCTTCGGCCATCTGGCTGCTCCCTGTCCGTCCTAGACGTGGTGTCGACGTGGCTTTCCGCTTGATCCGCTTCCGCTTGGTCCATCAAGCTCTGAAACACGTCAGGCAGGTTCAGCTTCGGCTTGGATCCTAGTGCTTCGTCCACATCCCACGGATGCAGCTTACACCCCACGACATGACACGAGCTGCACGTGGCGTCCAAGAGCGCGGCCGCCATCGCGTCATCCCGCGCCTTTGCGCTCCTCAGTAACACTGACAGAACCGGCACTTGTAAGTGGCACAAGACGAACTCAAAGCCCTTGAGCGACTCCCCCCTCGGCGCGGATCTGGCCACGCTGACCCTCATCTGGAGCGTGGCGACCCGCGGACCTCCGGCCGGCCCTGCCATCACCACATACTTGCCATCCACGAGAAGGATCTCGCGCTCCGTCAAGACCATCAGCGCCCGCAGCAGACGCGCGTAATCGCAGTGACAGCCGTCGTGGCTGTTCACGCAGGCCACGTCCTTCTCCACTTGACCTTCGGTGGTCGAAAACACGAGCTTCATCCAGTCGTCGGCGGTGCGCTGCAGCCCCACGGGGATCGCTGAGGCCGCACCACCGCCAGGACCAGACCTGCACATGTCTGGATACAGCGGGGCCAGCAGCATGATCATCCGGGTGGCGACGGGAGCAGCATGCGGCGCCGCTGCCATGCTTCAGGATGGCAATTTTCGAAAACCTCTTGAAAGGCATAAGACGGAGCAATGTGCGCTTTCTATCATTTATATATGTTCGGGAGACGTATAGAGATAGTCGCTTGGGATGCAATAACGTAGCAGACGGTATCACTGCATAGATTACATTTGCGCCGAACAGCTCGTTGTGGCAATCACAAGGCGCCGTTTCCAGCGTAATCCGAGAAACACCAAGTGGACGCTCCACTCGAGTCGCGTCCAAACTGTAGCGTTAGCTGTCTTTCTATCCACGCCATGTTCAGCTCCGGACAGGCGCTCGGCATGGGCCGATCTCCCAACGTTAACGAAATAGAGTAGTCAACGTAAAACAGGAAGCAACAGACAAGCACGGGCGGACAAGCGGGAACTCACGCGTCGACGAACCCACACGACCGGTTCAGTATTGTGCGTTCTACCCAAGATTCCTTGGGCGGTTCTTGCAATCAATCGCCCGCGAATCGCCCAATATATAGAATGTTGTATGTGGGCTTGATTCCCGTACTGAGTGCGAGCTCAAAATCGTATGTGATGGTTTCGTAAAAGACAGGAAGTTTGTATGCGGGAGTAACAATGTGATGCCTGACGACATTTACGTCTCGTGCTCCAGTATTTTTGCTATCTGTGGATGGTCGATGGCCGATGAACGATCCTACTCGGTGGTTAAAACGCCGCTGCACGCTGCCGAGATTGCACCGCAGTAGCTTTTCGTATTGATACGTGTAGTCACTGACTACCACTACTGTTAGTCAGCCGCATGACAAGCGATCTATGGGCATAAAGCGCATGTGCGATGATCTCGCATTTGAGACGAGTCGATCGCGTTCGTCATCCCCGTAGAGAGCTGCATCTACTATAACACGCCGACACTAAAACAAACCAACGGATGCTCACAGAAAATGTCCAGGTTCATTATTGGCTGCAACACAGTGGTTCCTCCCTCTCTCTCCGCTCGCTGCCTTAATCGAGTTTCTTCGGATCTTCCGACAGAGGGATCTTGGTCTGCTTGGGGACGGAGTATCCCGTGGATGGCGGCTCGCGATAGGAACCACACACTTTGTCCCAGAGCGTGAAGTACTGGCCGTAGTTGTACACGAAGTGCTCGTGGTGCACCGAGTGGTGCAAGGCGCCGTTCACGATCTTGTTGTGGCAGAGGTAGAGCCCATCATGGATGCTGATGGTCCAGAAGTTCACAGCGACAAAGAGCGCGAGGAAGACGCCGCGGTGGAGGGGGAACAGCATGATGAAGAAATGATACGGCAAGCCCTGGATGTAGCCGTCCAACGGGTGGAAGGCGTGCGAGGCGAATGGCGTCGTGACGATCAACTTGTGGTGCGGTTTGTGGAGCGTCGCGTAGACCAACGGATGGTGCAGCCAGCGATGGAACCAGTAGATCAACATGTCCGAGAAGAAGAGGAACCAGACGACCGACCAGATCTCGAACCAGTAGCCGAACTTGCCGAAGCCAACGTACGTCTTCGCGTAGCCGCGCACTTCAGCGAGAAACCACGGCAGCGTCATCAGTACCATGACGGGGATCGACTTTATCGAGGCGACGATTTCGTGGCGCACTTGATTTTTGAGGAACTTCGGATGCTTCATCACCTCCTTGTCGAAGATGTAGTGGTATGAGAGCGTTGCACCCGCGAAATAGAGGGCGTAGCCACCCAGTAGCGTCAGCAACGTGATCGACAGAAGCTGTCGACCAATTGAGTCACGAGGGATGTCAGCGGGGTACACGGCGTCCAGCGCGTACTCGTCGGCGAATTCCAAGATGACGTCCATGGCGATCGCTGCTCAGTGATATCGTTGCCCAACGAGGAAGGAACGAAAGTGAGGATCCGACTGCCTGCTGCAATCGAGCAGCAGGCAGACAGATCGCCGACCGAGCCACTGACTTCGTTGTGTCCTGTGGATCCACCACTATCACTCAAAGACTGCACATGACACCGCCACAGAATGAATATCATCAAGATTGATTATGCAGCGCTTTGCTCGAAACGATAGTATACGTTACTGCGATGTTGAAGTGCATTCTTCCCCGTATAATCGTATATATGTTTAAAAACCTCTACAATGAAATATGACTACATTTGGGAGGTCATGCCATGCATTCAAGGTTCACATTCAGTTGCCATCGAGAAGACATTGGGCGAGTGAGTGAGCGCCGTCGCCGTCTCCATGGACGTCACCAAGCTGAACCGCGCCGCCGCTGCTCCGGGAGCTGGCGAGGAAGACTCGGCTTTCTATCAGCAGCTGCTGCATTGCTGCGGGTCGCGGCGGTGGGTGACGGAGATGCAGAAGAAGTTCCCGGTCCGGGATTTCGAGAAGCTCTGTCACGTGTCGGACGAAGTGGACGGCACTTTGACGCGCGAAGACTGGCTGGAGGCATTTGGTGCCCACCCACAGGTGCGTCTTCGACCTGCAAGCGAGCGTTGCCATGCTTGGGATTGCGAAGCGTGGGGACAAGAGTTGATGGTGCTGCGGCCGTGCATGTGTCGTGTGCTACATGCAGATCGGAAGAGCGAAGAAACCCATCAAGGAATGGGAGGCGCAAGAGCAGCAGGTAGCAGTGTGTTCTACGCATACTTTTGTATCAAGGGGACTAAAGCGCACTGAAAGCAACAACTGACAGCAGCTCTTATGGACCGTGTAGGCAACGAAGGACGCTGACGAGATCATCCTGGATCGACTCGAGGAGCTCAACAACGCGTACTTTGAGAAGTTCGGGTATGTGTGTAGTTGTGTTCATGGCGGTGTCCTGTGGGTTGAGAGTCTGTTGCTTACGCGATTGCCGCCGTTGCAGGTATATCTACATTGTGTGCGCTACTGGGAAGTCCGCCGTGGAGATGCTCCGTATCCTCGAGTCGCGCATTGGCAACAGCCGCGACGAGGAGCTCCCGATCGCTGCTGCCGAGCAAAGCAAGATCTCCAAGCTTCGACTGGAGAAGTTGCTGCAAGAGTAAGCTTCAAGTGAGAAATCCCTTCTCTTGCCACGTAAATCCGCCTGTGTATGACATTGCTGACGGTGCGTGCGAAACTTGCTTCGATTGTGGTCAGGCTGTCGAGTCCACGGGCCAAGCTGTGAGCGTTCTGACACCTCAGCCGCAGCAGCATGTAAGGTGCAGGGGCGACAATCAATTCAACGACACGCATTGGCAGTTTGCAACAAGTTTCGCTACAAAAGCGTGTTTGCGATTTAAGAGCATGTTACAAAAGTTACAAAGAGGGTGTAATAAACCGCCAGGATCGCCGATCGAATATCAGTTGACATTTGAACATGGCGCGGGTGTCGGAAGAACTGGCGCGCAAGTTGCGGGCGGCCAACCAAGGCCACGTGCTCCAGGCAAGCCAGCGAGCGCCATTGCATCTTGACCCAGGCTCCTCTATCTTTATTCCCCCTGCTGACGAGGAGAACGTGGTGTCCTCCGTGTGTGTGATATAAGTTCGATGACGCCGGGAAGCTGTCGCCTTCGGAGGCGCAGACGCTCACGAACGAGGTAACAGGGGGAGACAATCGCCCTCGACACGCTCTCCGTCATTACTAGAGCTCTGACTGGCTTGCTTGTATGGGAATGACAGCTTGAAGCGCTGGATCTGGAGCTGCTGCAGTCCATTTTCCAGGCCTCGACGCACGCAGAGCCCGTAGAGACGGGGACCATTGAGCCCCTCGCGGACTACGACTTGTTGGAGAACTGCAGCATCGAGGACAAGCAGCGGTGGCTGTCTACTGGACTGGAGGCCATCAGCAAGGGACAGGTGTGTGCGCTGGTCATGAGTGGCGGCCAGGGCACGCGGCTGGGCTTCGCTGGGCCCAAGGGCATGTACGACATCGGTCTGCCCTCCGAGAAGAGTCTGTTCCAGTTGTTTGCTGAGCGGATCCGAGCACTAGAAGCACTGGCGGCCAAGGCGTTCCCGGAGCGCTCGAAAGCGGAGAGCCAGATCCCGTTCTACGTCATGACCAGCAAGATGAACCACGACACGACCATGGCGTTCTTCCGGGAGCACGCGTTCTTCGGACTGCAGGAGTCCCAGATGCTCTTCTTCCCGCAGGGGACGCTGCCGTGCTTCACCACGGACGGGAAACTCATGCTGGAGAGCTCGCACACGCTCGCGACGGCTTCAGATGGCAATGGAGGCATCTACAAGGCGCTGGCATCCAGTGGCGCGCTCGCCAAGCTGCGGGATCGCGGCGTCAAGTACCTGCACGTGTTCTCCGTGGACAACGCGCTGTGCAAAGTGGCGGATCCGACGTTCGTCGGGTATTGCATCGACAAGCGAGCGGACTGTGGCAACAAGGTGGTCTGGAAGGCGCACCCCCACGACTGTGTGGGTGTCGTGGCCAAGAAAAATGACCGCTTCTGTGTCATCGAGTACTCGGAGATCGACCGCGAGATGGCGGAAAGGGTGGACGACCGCACGGGCAAGCTGGTCTTTGGCGCAGCCAACATCTGCAACCACTTCTTCACCATGTACGTGGCTAGCATCGGTCGTCTGTGCTGGTTGTCTCGTGTTGTGTCTCGGTTCTGAGTGATGGGGTTGCTGCTCGTGCTACAGCGATTTCTTGGTGGATGTGGTGCTTCCGAACTTGAGTCTCGCGTACCACGTGGCTCACAAAAAGATCGCCATGGCGGACGACAAGGGCGTGACGTACATGCCCTCCGCCAATTCGGGCATCAAGCTGGAGTCCTTCATCTTCGACGTGTTCCCATTGTCATCACGCATGGCAGTGCTCTCCGTCCCACGTGAAACGGAGTTCGCGCCCGTTAAGAACCCGCCAGGAAACCCCGTGGACTCGCCTGACAGTGCGCGTCGCATGCTGCACGAGGAAGGGAAAACTTGGCTGCTTGCTGCTGCTACTTCGAGTTCGACTGCTGGCGACGTGGACAGTTTCAAGCGCGAGAAGCTGGAGAAAGCTCAGTCCGTGGAGATTTCGCCGTTGGTGTCGTACAACGGTGAAGGTTTGGAGTCGCACGTCAAAGCGCTGATGGAAGCGCTCCCTCGGGACATCATTCGTCTGGAGAGTGCCGACGTCATGGCTGGCGCTAACTCCATTCCAGCCACCATTCGACGTTCGTACGAGGATGCAGGCCAGGGCCATCTGTTCCAGTTCGTCGACGCTGGCAAGGTCACTGCTCAAGAAGCTTGTGAGCTGGTGGAGAGTCTTCGCACGTACAACCCGTCGGAGCTCGCCGGCCTCTTTGAGCGATCGACGAAGGCGGATAGCGTCGCGAAGGGAACGGTGGATGAGGTGACTCCGCTGGAGGACGGTGTGGTACACCAACTGAGCGAGGTCGCCCCCGATCTGAAGACCAAATGGCTTGAGCAAGGTTTGGAAGCAGTGGCGAATGGCACGGTGGCCGCCTTGGTGTTGAGTGGCGGTCAGGGCACGCGGCTGGGTTTCGCTGGTCCAAAGGGCATGTACGACATTGGCCTCCCGTCTGGGAAGTCACTGTTTGAGCTGTTCGCACAGCGCATCTTGAAGGTGCAAGCGCTGGCCCAGTCGCGTTTCAATCTGGCCGAGACGCCGCAGATCCCGTGGCTCATCATGACGAGCGAGATGAACCATGAGACCACTGTGGCTTTCTTTCGGGAGAACCAGTTCTTCGGGTTGTCGAGAGCGCAACTGCACTTCTTCTGTCAAGGAACGCTGCCGTGCTTCACGGAAGACGGTCGATTCATTCTGGAGACGGCGAGTCGACTCGCATGCGCCTCGGATGGCAACGGCGGGATTTACCCGGCCCTCAAACGTAGTGGCTTGCTGGACTTGTTGGATGAACGCGACGTGCAGTATCTGCACGTGTTTTCGGTCGACAATGTGCTCTGCAAGGTCGCGGACCCGGTGTTTGTCGGCTACTCCATGGACCAAGACGCCGACTGCGCCAACAAAGTGGTGTGGAAGGCCCGTCCAGATGAAAGCGTCGGCGTCGTGGCCAAGCGCAACGGCGCGTACTGCGTCGTGGAATACTCGGAGCTTGATCGTTCGGCGGCTGAGCAAGTAGACCCGGCTACTGGGAAGCTGAGCTTCGGTGCCGCTAACATCTGCAACCACCTCTTCCGGCTGGACTTCCTCAAGCGTTGCTGCCTCCAGAAAGACGCCGAGTACCACGTGGCCAAGAAGAAGATCCCGCACGTGAATGACGAGGGCACAGCTACAGTCACGCCCACGAGTAACACGGGCGTGAAGCTCGAGACCTTCATCTTCGACGTGTTCCCGCTGTCTGCCAGCATGAAAGTACTGGGTGTAGCGCGTGAGGACGAGTTTGCGCCCGTGAAGAACGCACCCGGGTCGGCCTCGGACTCGCCCGACACGGCGCGCCAACTCATCTCAGCGCAATGCAAGCGCTGGCTGTTGGACGCCGGGGCCACTTTCGATGCCAACTCGGATCCTGACGCGGTCTGCGAGGTCCTGCCGTCGCTGTCTTACAATGGCGAAGGCCTCGAGGAGCTGGCGCGGTCCGTGTCTCCGATCCGATTGCCCGTGGTGCTGGGGGAGCAGTAATGACACTCGGCCACCACCACGCCTTGTGCCTTTCCTCTCTGTTGCTGCTGACCGTGGCATTAACGACGGGATAACTGCTTACCGTTCTACAAGCAAGAGAGTTGGTTGAGTTCGCTTCATTCTACCGATATCCACATCTGCAGGCCTACCTCTCTTCTCTGCTTCCCTGTATACCCTCCTACCACCACCACGCCGCTCACACTGCCGTCGTCACCCGCCCCGCTGTCCACGCCACTCCACGTGTCTCCAGTTGATAGCAACGCGCGAAGAAGACGCCATTCTCAGCGCAGAAGATGAAGGAAGCGCGATGCGAAGCCAGATCGTCCGCCCGCCAGTCGAACAGTGAAGAAAAAATCAAATCAAATGCACGTCGTCTCGGGCGGCGGTGCGTACATACAGCACCAACAAACAAGAACAGGGGGCACACACGGCACACGGTGAGAGAATCCCTATGGCAGCACCAACCAAACTCACGCACACGCCAGGGCTAGGCTGCTCCGTGGTGGGTGGGCCGTTGCGCGCTCTCTCGTTTCGCTCGTCCACCGGTCCGTTTCGTTCTCAAACTGCGTGTTTCGTCGAGGTCAGGTCGCCTCTGCTCCTCATGCTCGTCCGTTGCTTTGCTTGTCGCTGCTGTGTGTCCGCTGTGCCGCTCTAGTCCTCCTTCGCTACAGCGTCCGCCGCATCCGCCGTTTCCGTCGCTTCCGTCGCTTCCTTTTCCTCCGGCACCTTCGCCTCCAGGCGCTGCACCAACTCCGCGTGCTCGCCCTCCGTGTCCAGACCGCGCTTCTTCAGCTCCTCACGCAGCTCGTCGTCCTTCATAGCAGCCCAACCAGGTTGTTGTTGGTCCTCGCTCGCCTCCATCTTCTCATCTTCCTTCTCAGTAGCTGTAGCAGACTCAGATTCGAGCGGCTTACCGTCCTCGTTGACCTCCGGCTTCTTCTCCTCCTTCTTCTCCTTCTCCTCGGCCGACGGGCTCTTGGACGCCGACTTGCTGCGGCTCGCGCTGCGCTTCGCCTTCTTGCCCTCAACGCTCTTGCTGCGACTGTTACTGCGACTGCGCGAGCGCTTCTTGGACGAGCGGCGCGCACTGCGGCTGCGGCTCTTGCTGCGACTGGCGCTGCGGCTTCCGCTACGACCACGCGCCGCCTCGCGCACGCGGATGTACGCGCGCTCCGAGCGGCTGCGGAACTCCGAGTCGTCCAGCTTCTCCACGGCGTACTTCATGTCGCGCTTGTTGCCGTACTCCACCATGCCGCGTCCACGCCCGTCCACCTCAGAGAACACCACGTCCCCTGCCTTGCGCATGTAGTCCTTCAGGTCCTGCC
>MBAC02006837.1:0-28587 GCA_001712635.2 Nothophytophthora sp. Chile5
GTGGTGCGTTCGTACAACAACCAGTTCACGTTCCTGCGCGTGTTCAACTCGGGTCACATGGTGCCGCAGGACCAGCCGGCCGTGGCGCTGGACATGCTCAACAAATTCCTGAGCAGCGAGGCCTTCTAAATACTTTCGTCGTCAGAAGGCAATCTACAAGGACTGCAGAATTACTGAGGTGTTCAAAAACTTGAATGCGACATGGTCAATATACTGGCAACCGTGCTTATACGCTGATGCACTAATGCTTTGCGATCGTTGGCCATTTGCTGAGGATAGTCCGGGTGGATTTTCGCCATCAACTGATCTCACTCGATGTCCATTTAGAATACCATTCAAGCTGGTTTCTCACCGCTGGTGACAGTCTCAGATGTTCAGCAGCTTCTTGGCGTTGTCGCGCAGCATGGCACTCTGCACATCGGAGCTCATGTTGGCCATGATCTCGTAATTTGCCAGTGTCGATCGCCAGTCACACGCGCTCAGGTCCAGCTCTCCTACCTCACTGCCGCCCTCTTCTTGCGCCTCTTCGCCATCGCCCTTGGCCGGCGGGAAGAACGGGTGGTCCGTGCCGAAGACGATCTTATCGGAGCCGGCAAAGTCAATGAGGCACTGCAGCGCTGGCTCGTGGTAGGCCACCGCGTCATAGTAGAACCTCTTGAGGTAGACACTCGGAGCATGTTGCAGTTTTTGCGCGATAGCAGCGTCATGCGCTACACAGCTGTCCAGTCGACCGGCCAGGAACGGCAGCGTGCCGCCCGAGTGCGCTAGCAGCAGACGCAGCGTGTCCGGAACCTGGTCCAGCAACCCGGAGAGCACGAGCTGCGAGACAGCTACCGTTGTCTCGAAGGTGAACCCCAGCGCCAGGAAGAGTGCATGTCCATACTGGGCGTAGTGTTCGTTGCCTACACCGTAGTGTGGGTGCAGGAAGATCGTCAAGCCAGCTTGGTCCACCGCTTGGTAGAACTCGAGCATCTCCGGATCGTCCAGTCCCTTGCCATTCAACCCCGCAGTACTCAGGATCACGCCCTTAACATGCGGCAGGTCGTTTGCAAGTCGCTGCACCTCTTTCACTGCCATTTGTGAGCTCTGGGGCACGACACCAAAGGCCAGGAATCGCCCGCTTGAGTCTTGGCACAGCGCTTCCATATCGTCATTGAGCAGCGCCGCCTGTCGCGTCTGCTCGTCCGGCGGCAAGAAGTCCAACCACGGGTTGGCCAGACTCAGCACCGACGTGCGGATGCCGTGGCGATCCATGTAGCGCAGCTTGTGCGTCGCGTCCCAGTACTCGCCACCAATGGGGCGGCCAGCGCTGATGCTCACGCCGTCGGAGCCGCCCCGAGCCACTTCCTCCTCGATCTGCTGCTGCTCCGCAGGTAGGATCACCAGTCGCTCGCCGCCCGCACTAGCACGAACGAAAGGCACGTCCTTCCGCGCACGCAGAAGGTCCATGTAACGTGGCAGATAGACGTGCGTGTGCAGGTCGATAGATTCAAGCTCGCGCACGTGGCTCTTGCCTTGGCTGCATATGAGGAACCCAAAAGATTGTGAGCTCGTGAGCAGGAATATTGAGACGACAAGCAATTGGTTGGATAGCTACAGACCTCGCGAGCAGCTTGCTGATGGCGCGAGACATGCTGGAGGCTTGGCTTTGGGGCGTTCAGGTGGTGTGGTGCGCGACTGAAAGGAGAATGAGAGGTGAGCTTCCGGTTTGCATGTGCTGCCAGGTAAGTAGCCACTTGAATGCCAGCAGACCCGCCAAAAGCCGCTGATTGCATACTTTCCACCAATCAACATTCGAGTTGTGAACCAAATGCTAATTATCAGATTCTGATCCAGGGGTACCGGTTCTGGAAATGACGATGTCTGTACCGGTATTATACAAATTTTGGGCAGCATAATTTTGCTCCAGGACCATTTTGAGCGCAATCGTGGACGGAAGGATCAAATCGGTTGAAGCGATGATTGTCCTTTCGGCTCGACGGCGCGTTTACAGCAGTGTAAGCTGGCACCGTCTTCACCAGGCACGCGGTCGTCTCCTCGGCGTCCATCCGGTGTGCCGCGTCAGAAGGCGGTGCAGTGGATGCAACAACAGCAATGCATTGACCGTGTGTTGGGAGTTGCTGTCGTGACCGACCATCTTGCGGTTGCCATTGCCGCGGAAGCATATCACAGAAGACCACGGAGCCAGGCCGTGTAAGGACATACAGTTTGCAGGGAGAATGATGGCATCCAAACGTTGTGTCGATGCTTCATCAGTAAAGTAACTCCGCTGGTGCATGTCATGATATCATGTTGCTTGTCGATTCCATGAATGAAACCCTTCGGCCCTTCGCACTTAAGATGTGGTAAGAACACTGGCGGCTTCGTGAACGGCGATGCAAGAGCACATCAGCGGTGGCGTTGAGCACTAGCTGGAACTCCACCCAGATGGAGGATCTTCGGATCTCGAGGACGGCGCGCTGTAGCTCACCGTAACGCACACGACATGGAGGCGTGGATTGGCACGGATACTCGAGATCGTTAGACAACAATGATAAATCAATATATCTGAATTGCACGGGGTGAATCTATGCGATGGGCGTCGCCTCGGAGAGCCTGTGGTCTTCGTCACTGGCTTCGTACCACGTGCAGCTCATGGCGCATGAGAGCGTGCCATCGTTCGGGTTCATATGCCAACGAACGAGCAGTTCGTTGAATGTCCGCGTGAACTTACGAGGCAGCAGGCGCGCCAAGAGCAATAGCACCACGGACGTGGCTTGGTATTCATGCTGACCGTAGAAGAGGTACCCGGTGAGCAGCAGCACCTCCACGCTCGTACAACGCGTGTTCATGTTGGTGACGTAGGCGAAGTCGCCGCAATCCTTGAATAGCCTCGTGAATGAGCCGCCCAAAACAGTTTCGCTCGATCGACGTGAGCTGTTCACCTTCTTTCCAGCCTGTCCTTGCCGCTGGGTGAGTTGGAGCCTCGGCGTTCTCGATCATCACCGCCGTCATTGTTTCCGTGGGGGGCCGTGCGGCGTCTGCTGCGCAGCTTGATCCCGAATGCGACCCCGAACGCCACGAGGCCTAGTCCTGCGGAGACGACAGCGACTATTACTCCGAGATTGACCGTGAATACATAGCACAAGTCTTGGAGCCCGCAGTACTTGGCGCCGCGTGCGGAGTTCAGCCGAAGTAGCTCTCCATTGAGCGTGCCGATGAAGGCAAGAGACGTGAGTCGCACTAGAGACAGACCAATTGCCACACCGAAGGTGGCAGTCAGCAACAAGAGCTCCCATACGATACGGAAGCGGCGATCAAGAAGCTGAACTCCCAAACGCGCCTTGACGAGGTTCATGAAGGAGTACGCGAAGGCAAAGAAGCTCAGCGTGAGGTTCAGTACCGACGCCGTGGACAGTGTTCCCGTTGATAGGCCAAGGTAGTACATGTCCGAGTTATAGATGAAATGGTAGGTGATCTGGGCGAGGTAAACGGGTTGCATGCGGCCATTCTGGCAGCGATAGGCCCAGATTTGAGCGAGCAGCACCGAGCGCTTGTGCGACATCACTTGATAAAGAGTGATGACGCCCATGAGCAAGATCTGGCTCACCACGATGCCCGGCAGGACGTTGAGACCCACCGTATCGGCGTAGCGGCTCCGGAAGACACTGAGGGTCTGCGAGAACCGCGTGTGATCCGCCGTGTCTACGTCGTCCGTGTACTCCAAACGGGAGTTATATTGGTTCCGCACACATACATTTCCTGTGGTGCACACGGGGTACGCATCCGGGGACTGCAACATGAGGCCGTAGTTACGCCAATGCTCCACGAGCTGGCTCGTGTCTTCCACGTAGACGCCCGTAGTATTCACGACACGGACGCGACAGCCTGTGAAGTAGGATCGAAGCAGAGGCTGTGTGACGTTCTAGACTCCGTAGATAGTGTCCCTTGCCGGCACATAGCGCGAAACGACCGGCATGTTGCTCTCCGTGATCTCGTAAGGGAAAAGCTTGAGCACTTCAGGTACGACAGCCAGTAGGTCTTCTCCATTGGTCGCATGTACCAATTTGGCGCCGATACTTCCGTCGTTCGAGACATCCGGGCGGCAGTCCGTGTAGTGTAGGAACGTATTAAGATCAGCGGCCGAGATGAACGCGTAGTCGACACTGTCCTTGACGGTCTGGAAGCGGAAAAATCGCAGAAGAACCCCGAGGTTCCATCGAGAAATACACGCGTTCTTATTCTCCGCAGCCACCTCGAGTTCACGCACCATCTGTGGCGCTAGTGAGAGACCAAGACCAGTGACGACGTCCAGAATCTGCTGTGCCTCACCGGCCAAGACGATGTTGGGTGTGCCCCAGTCGTTCACACCAGTAGAGCAGACAGTTCCGTTCTTATCCAGCTGGTCGGCAAGCGCGAGCTCCTCGGAGGTCAAGCCGCTGTAGTTTCCGGTAGCAATAGCGTCGGTCGCCGACGCTTGCGGGTTCTCGTACGTGATTTTGCTCAAGACGGCGTCATTGCCAAAGGCGTTCAATTGCAGCAGCACTTTGCGACACGAACAAACGCAGCCGGAACATCCACCATGGAACAACGGGTCCAGTTGGCTGTACGCAAAGTAGCTATCCGACGCGGTGATGAAGAACGAGGCGTTCGAGCCGTAGCGCGTGACGACGGCCGCTATCAAGAGAACTAACGGCGCGATCAATGTTCGGCCGATAACTGCAGCACCCGCCCCGAGGATGGAGGCGCGGATGCTCGCGCGATTGCTTTCCAGACGCTGTTGCGTTGAGTGGTACTGCGCGGCCCAGAGTCCACCAGCTCCTGCGTCGCCTGCAGCGTCCATGCTTGCTTGCGGTCTGGGCATCTGGCTTGACGTTTTATGGCGGAGGAGGAGTTGGATTGAGGAGGGAACCCGAGAGGCGAGAAAGCACATGACGGAGGATTCATACTAAGGCTATTTTAAGCATGTTTGGAGTGTGGAAGGACACTCCGGCAGGCACAGATGAAGTGAGCGCAGCCTTAAGCTTTGAACTGCAGCGTTAACGTCTCTTGCTGCATTGCTTCCGCCAGCCGAAGCCGAGGGATCAAACGAAGCGGACTGCTGGACGAACATGGCGCCATTCTCTCCAGGTCGGGGCATTCTGCTCCTCCTTCGTGAGGGTTTACGAAGATAGTGCAAGCGGAAAGACGCGTGCCATCTGCCGAGCATTCACTCCAGTCCCCCCATCAAGAGATGTCGTCCACAGGATATTTGGCGCCCTCCGAGAGTATGCGGCAGGCTACATCGCCACACTGGGCCTCGCGGATAATGGAGCGCGTTCGCGTCTTGAAGCTCTTGGCGTCGCAACTACTGTAATCTCCTCAGTAACTCACCTGGGCAGTCAAGGTACGCTTTTACCCGTCCAGGGCTTGTTCGACCCCAGCCTCCAGCACGACTGAACGACTGAACGACTGAACGAGTCCGAGTTTGTTTTATGTTGACCTTGCCGCACGCGGCATACTTGCTTCAACCCGAGACCACGCAGTCCACATTTCTACCAGCCATCACGCCCCAATGCTGCGATGCGCACATGAACAGCAAAGCAACTCAGCAGCTCAGCTGCTCGATTTCATGACGAACTTCATTGCTGAAGTTCGGTGGGACGCTGAAGATGTTGGTTGGCTGCATATTTATTGTGAGTTCCTGTCACAGACTTGGATTGTGTCGATAACGATCTCCACAGTCTGGCCGGTGCAAAACGAAGCGTCCGCTACAGGCAAGACGGCGTAATGGATCTTGAAAGAACACCACAAACAAACCGGCAAAAACAGTGCCCAAAACATCACTTCGTCAGCCAGAGCAACGCCAGAGCCACCTTCAGCCATCACCGTCGCCGAGAAAGTGCCACCGCGAAGTCCACTGTCCTCCAACGATCCGTTTCCTCTCCGAGGTACGGTGCGCCCCCTACATACGCTCTCGCCGTGTGTGTGTCACCATATTTACAATTCCTCCCAAATTTTTATGCTATCAACACGTCTTGTTGGTTGAGGTGTCGAAGAGGAGATGTGGCCAGGAGAAGGGAAATTGGAAAGTAAATGAGATTGATGAATAGACAAAGTCCTGGTTCACCTCGACGTCCAGAAGCGCCCTTCGTGGCGCTCTACTTGAAGTACTGATACGTCCAGCCTCCTCTATCCTCATATTCAGATGTTTATATGCATGCAGAGCTCTCTGCCACGCGCGAGTGGCAATCATGCTCTTCTCGTAGGTTCCTCACCACACAGCAACTTGGAGATGCAACCAGCCGGGAGATAACCACCCACATGCCAGCTAGATCGCACTTCGGCTACTTGATACACACAGCTGTGCTTGAACCTCAACAAAATTTGCCAATGCCATCGATTAACTTGCGCTAATGGTAACTCTCTAATAAACTTTGAACTTTATCTGAGTGAGTAGACACATTTTATATCTGAAGCAATTCCACGTTGCTTCTGTCAACTACTGGCGGCTTGCCTAGACAATCGTGATCCGTTCGTGCAGGCATGCATGATGGCACTCCACCCTGACTGTTACCTCGCTAGCGCACGCATGAGCTACGAGTACCCTGGTCTTGGAGACGAGGTGAAACATTTCGCAGGATCATCACCAGATATTCAACTGAATGATATCGTTGTAGAATTCACCGATTAGATGCTGTGAACGCGCCCCTCAATCACTGCTGCGTTCGCTTGGGTACAGCCATTAATGGAGGAAACATTTTTATAACTCAACTTCGAAATTTAAAATGCTTCACCGGAACGTTTTCAATCAAATGGGTGTACACTGTGCTTCAGTCAACTTCAGATGTTACACTGCAACTTCAATTTCGGCACTTCAACTTCAGGTGGTATGTCGTAATAAAACATTACAAATTGAATACATGTACAGTGTACTGGCACGGAGCATGAGGTTAGACTTTCACCGCATGTTCCAAGAATGAACAAAAGTTGTTGCTCTTTCTTGGAACACTCGAGTACTTCACCTAACGTTGCTTAGTATTTCGAAGTACACAACAACAAAAATCGACTGAGGTAACAATGCTATTCGAGTACTACATGCACATGTGGATGCATTAAAACACTGAAGCGTCGAGTATACTGGTATTGCTCACGCATAACAACCAAGTCTGAGGAATGGATATCATGGCAACCACGTGTTTCGAGGGCATGAGATGAACACTTCAACCGTCAAAACACGCACAGCTGTCTGATGCACCGGTCCTCTATTTTGTCTGTAATTTGCCGACAATGAACGGAACATTCATGGACTTGAATGCATGCATATATTGTTCCTGGAACGCATTCGTGTCGTGCACTGTGGTCCGAGGTCGTGGAAGGTGAGTGCGTGGCTGGTGTAGCCACCCAACCAGGAAAGATCATTGCGTGCGAAGGACCTTCCCGCACTGGGTTGTACTACGTTTGGTCAAAATGAGTGCGTTTGTGGTGCGTCCCCAGATAGCAGAGCACCTGTAGTCGAGATCGTAAATATCACAACGAGCTTCCAAAGATCGACGAATGATTCCCCTGTGGGCCACAAGCAAAGCTACAATTGACCACGACGTGTCATCAATTGCATTGCGTTACAGCGGTCCGTCTCGCGTAGCACGCGCACGCGTGTCCACTTCCGCAACGCTTGCGGTATGATTCGCCCAAGACAATCCGGACGTCATTGCCCTTCATTGAGCGATAATGCCGTTGGGTAGAAAGGTCCTCATTCCGAGGGACAACTTATTATTGCATACCACCAGTGCCGCAGGTATCAACGAAGAGCTTCCACTTCGGTGGTTGTAAGGAGGATGCGTGCTACAAGTATTACGCGTGCAACTTGAAAGCATCGCTGTCGTTTCGACTGTGCTTTTGTATGCTTGAATCCTAAGTCTTGCGAGTTTGGAGGAGGATGTCCATGTCCCACTTTGAAGGAGCCTGCTGCGGAATATCCACCGAGATTTTGGATCTTTTGGACGGCAACAATTTGAAAAGAGAAGGATCTGATAATTTTCAGCGCAGAAAACCACAAAAGCTGTCCACTGCATGCGCCTTGCGTGCGCTACCTACACTATGAAGAACACCCTTCCAAGAACGAACTTCTGTGGCACGCGTACGATCTCGATATACCCGTCAATGCGCAGCTCGTGAGTTGCAGCCCCAGTGATGAATCCAATAATGACGCATGCATCATTTTGCGAGTACGCTGTTTACGCAACGCTTGTGAGGCAACAATTCGAGCTCAAGAAGTGTCGATACTTGAGGGATCCTATTCCAGCAATCACTTGGCACGCAGAAGCATCCTTAGCCTAAAGATGCAGCATTTTACATGGCGAGTTCGTATCGGCTGCTGCAACAATCCGATGTCCGTCATTAGTCACTATGCCTCCATGCTGACCGCCTTGTGTCCACAACGATCGTGATCACAACTGCAAGAAGAGGGTTTCGAAGACAGAGCATGCAATCCAGGCCTTCACCTTCCATTGGAACATTGGGGTCGACCACCAAGAGGAACTTAACCCTTCCAGCGTGATCTTGGGGTAACAGGCCGCCATATCTGATACATGTAGCACCTGCCAGGCAGCCAGTCATCTCCTCCTTCGAAAGTTTGTTGGAGAACTAGCCCCATGCTTTCACGAGCCACAAGCGAAATCGACCGAAGCGTGTCATTTTGTTGCGTTGCGGTCTGCTACCCGAGACGAGAACATGGCGCTCGTGGCTTCTAAGCGCTTTGCTATACGGTCGAAGCACTGGTCTCCGTGGACGAAAGACCCCACCGCCTCCACCCTCAATCGAAACGGTCGTAAAGTCACGAACACCAAGCACCCCACTCTCAAATTCTCTTTGAACAACGACCATCCAACCGAAGTCAGCTTCTGCAATTCTCGACAAACCCAGTCTCACGACCTCAAGCACCCTCGCTTCCTCATTCCAACCACAAAATGGCTCCACGCGCTTCTGCGGACATCGTCAATACCCAAGATCCCCCTCGAATGCGCCTGCACGGCATTTTGTTGACTTGGGACCCCTCCATCCTCGAAGAATTCGTCACAGCTGCCAATGGCGACGTTCCCGTCGAGTTCCCAGAGCTTCAACTCCCCCAATGGTTAACGGAGTCACGTGGCAGACTCACCGCACAAGGCTGCGTTCAAGACACGATGGCGTACCTCGCTGAGCTATCGGGCGGTTCCCATGACACCACCCTCTCGCCTCTCACGCCGATGCAGTCGGATCAATTGGGCAGAAGGATGGGGCACATCGAGATGCACCCCTTCATGCAAGCCTGCGCCAGGAAACTGCAAACTGGATCATGTCTCGTCTCCGGGACGCGGTTCTTTCAAGATCCTGCCACCGATGGTGAGCTCATGAACCTCATCAGCCCACCACCGCCCCACCGGCAAATCTTCGGTTAATCTCGGTGTCGATCTTGATGACGGTCCACGTCCATTTGTTGCGTCGTTTATTGTCGGAAGGCATTTGAGTATCTGTGAAGACCTACCACGACCTTTACATGTCCACATAAAAACAAGTCAAACAATCCACGTTCATGCAAAACAAAAAGTTATTTGGTCGAATGCTCTGCGATATGGATTGGATACTGTACACAATTTGACACGTCGATATGTTGAAGTCGACCTTGCGTCATATTCACACTTCCGTGTGAGCGTATCCTGCCGTCGAGCCACTCCCCAGTAGCGGTTCCGCCAAGAACTGGTTGTCGTCGAGAGTGCCATCATCTGCGTAGATCACACGGTCGTCCTGACCATCTTCCTCTTCCTCGTCATCATCGTCCGTTTCGAAATACATGGAGGAAGAGGACGGGGAGTCGGCATACGTCGGAGACAGCAGTGGAGGCGGGACGACTGCAATTTTACCGGAAGGAGACGATTTGCCCACAGGAAGTGACAACGCCACACCGATTCCAACAACGTAGACACCCGAGGCGACAACGTATGGCAGTGCTTGCGACCAAACAGAGTCCCGCGTCATGGCAGCATACAGTGAAGCGAAGAGGACGGGGCCAGTCGCTTCGAAAACGGCCCGAGCACCGTAGATCGCGCCTTGCAAACGACCTTGTTCCTGTCATTCAACGGTTTATAATGAGCATGTCGAAGGGGTGATAACGTAATAGAAATGAGAGGATCGTACCTTTTCGGAGCAGTTGATCGACTTGAGTGACGAAATGGCGGGGAATGACAGGTCACTGATGCACCCAGTGAGGCTCAGCGCATAGACGACCCACTTGTGCGGGTAGTACGCGGTGATAATAAACCCTCCCGTGCCCAACAAACTGCCAAGCATCGCGATAACGATCACACCCTTCTCTTTGAAGCAACCCACGAGCGGTTTGAGCAGCATGCCTTGAGCGACCAGCGCCAAAATGCCGCCCAGGAGCATCAGATTGCCGAAATCTTTCACGTTGAACCCCACGACGGTCTAGAAATCAGCAGAAACACGCGTTAGTTGAGTCAGATATAGTGTGATGAATGGCGAAAATGATTCACAAGATGAACGGATACGCACGTTCAGATAGAACGATTGGATCTGGAACATCCCGTTCGATACGAAGCTTGTCAATGCGATCAAGCACGTGAGGCGCATGAACAATTGGTTGCGGAAGAGGATAGCCATAGAGCGAACGGGACTCTCCACGACCCAACGGGCTTTGCTGACCCGCTTTCTGGTTGGAAGTGTCTCTGATAGGACAAAGGCCGCCCACAGGACACGCGCCACGAAGATGCCCAAAGCGATCTCCAAGATGTGTGTCTGCAAACATAATTTGGGATTTCACAATATCAATAACAGGTGCAAAGGCGCCCGTAGGAGACCAGATGACACGTACTCGAGAGAAGAAAGGAGCGACGAAGGAGCTGATGCAGTAGCCAACGGACAGCATGGCGAAGACGAGTCCAAAGGCTGCTGCTCGGTGGGCAGGTGCGACGACATCAGCGACTGCAGCATTCATCACGCCCGCAGTTCTGTTCAATCGCGACAGCAATGAACTCCGTTAAAATATGCCCAATGTGTCACTGAAGCATCGCAAAACTTCGACCGATGTACAGAATCGCCCAAGCAAAGTCATCCTACCCGAATCCAGAATCGAGCAAGCGTAAGGCAAAGTATGGGGTGATGGAACCTTGCGGCTGCATGAAGTACATGACGGAAAGCGGCACGCCAACCCTCGCAATCTGGCTCAGCACCAGGAATGGCTACATCAATTTCGCCACAGCAACGTCAGCAGACAGACCACCAAGTGGGCCAGCGTCAGAAGGTGACGTAAGTCCACATAGCAAGCCGGTCAGTTGGCCACCAACCTTGCGTCCATAGACATCAGACGCTTGACCCAGGATTGGTGACAGCAGCAGGTTGCACACGCATCCTAAAGCGGAGAACAGACTGTCGCCCAACGAGTTTTGTGAGGTCGTGCTGAAGTTTGCATGATTTCGCTTCCACTTGAGCCATACCTCGACAGCCACGCAGCTTGCCTCGATCCTGCAGTGCACGCCTATTGCATCGCACCATATCCAGCCAAATACATCAAGACAGGCGCATTAGGCCTTCGCCTTCACGACCCGGACAGCCACGGCTCGATGGGTTGGTGCGCACATCGTTGCGTGGGTGGGCTCCACAGTCGATAGGTGCTCCACCCGTGTGCATTCTTGCGAAATACTGCAGACATTAGCAAATATGTGGTCAGGGCGTGTCCATCGAGAGCCACCAATACTTTACAGGCCGCACACATACCTCGGTCATGACAATAGACATGATGGGACTCATGACGCCGAACGCCGCCGCCTGGAGGAACTGCAGCCCGGCAAGCGCACCCATCCGGCGGTACACAGCCCCTATCTGCTGCGGTGGCGGCGTCTTGCTCCGCGGGGCGCGTTCTGCACCATCGGCGCTGACAAAGCTGCTGCTCTCCATCTCGAATCTGATACTGATCGAGCGATCGCCCCCTTCTTGGAAATCCTTCCGTCGTCTTCAAATTCCGAAGAAAAGGAATCTTCAATAAATCCTGTGAGACTGGATATCCTTCTGATCGCGATCGCTATAACCATCTGAATTCAGTTTTGTCCTACAAAAATCAAGAGAAAACTGATAGCGTGTGATTTGATTATCCATGAGCTTTATCATGTTGATTACGCTTGGTGTTTGGATTGTGGAGAACTGCGTAACATCAACAGTCTATGAAACGTAATAACCCGCGTATAGTGATATATTCGAACAGCTCACAACGTCCACCTTATTACGCTATCAGCACTTGACCGGGATGTCCAACACGACGGGCGCATGCCGCGGCTTCCCAAGCAGCGTGTTGGTGGCGCAGTTCACGAACACGGTCTTCCCCACGCGGGCGGCGCCGTAAGCCTCGTGGATGTGGCCGAAGAGGTGGAACCGCGGGCGCACGCGAGACATGATCTCCCTCAGCAGCGTCTCGCTGCCGACATGACGCCCTGTGACGGTCTTGTCTAAAATGCCATTGGGCGGGCCATGAGTCACCAGCACGTCGACATCTGCAGGGATTTTGGTCCAATGCTGCTGCTCGGCGAAGCCTCGCGCCACGTTGAAGGCGGCCACTCGTCCCGGGATGGGCGGCGTCATGGGCGACCCGTAGATCTTGACGCCGTCGATGATGAATGAGCGGTTCTCGACGTATGTGCAATTCGTGAGCAGCTCTCGAGACAGCGTGGGGTCGTTGTACTCTTTGTGGCGGAACTCCTTGTCCCAATGGAGGTTGTACTCGGAGACGTCCATACAGAGGTCGTGGTTGCCAGCGATCACGATCTTGTGGCGGTGCGGGAGCGTGCCCAACCACTCGTTGAAGTCGCGGATCTCCGCGTGAGTGCCACGGTTCGTGAAATCTCCGCAGTGGAGTAACACGTCGCCGTCCGGGACGTTCATCACGTTCCGGTGGCGTCCATGGGTGTCCGAGAGACACACGACACGCAGCGTGCCCTTCTGCTGTGGCTCGCTGGATAGAGAGCCGACCAGCACGTCCGAGTTTCGCAGCCACGTCCAGCGCCAGCCCAGTACGCCCACGCCGTTCCAATACACCCAGCGGACGCTCAGAAACACCAGCAAGACGCTTGCGATTCCAGCCGTCAGAGCTCCATACAAGTAGTGCACCACCGCAACCCCGACTAGCACTAGACCCGCCAGTCCACTGGCTAGCAATGTGACCACCTTCTCGGGCGAGACGTCATGCGGAAGCCGCTTGATGAACTGGTCCGTCAGCGTCATCGCTCCAGCTTTTCTTTTGAGTTTGGAGAACACTAGGTACGGTTCGCGGCAACGTGTCAGCAAGTTGGGTGACGTTGGAGAAGCGGCTAAGTACGGTGAACTGGGTGATTGGGTGATTTGAGATTGTGAATGGGTGGGTGACATTTAGGTTTTTCGGTTTTGAAACTGAAACGTCGCGTGATGAACGGCATCTATTTTGAAGAAGCCAATTATACTCGACATGGAACCGACCAACGCGTTTGGCCGTTCACTCTGCGTGTGCGTGTGCAGGGAGCGCGTCGCTTGGCTGAATGTCCTCGAATGACTCGAGTTCGCTGCCACCTATCGCCTCTCCGGTCGTGATCCCGCTGCTGGCTGCTGCCAAGCCCCACTGCCTTACCAGCAAGCAGCTTCCTCGAGGAACGGGAGGAGCTGGCGCGTCGACAATGAGCTCCGTCGACCCGCCGGAGAACGACGGCACTTCAGCTGAAACAACCGTTGTGGAGTCCCCCGCTAGCAGTAGTGACAATCTGTCGACCGGTCAGAAGGGGAAGGCGCAGCTGGTCGCCATGTCCCCCGATCTAGAGGTGTTGTGCCGAGAGAACGGGCTGTCGGCGTCGCAATTCGCGCGTCATTCCGGCTCGGTGACGACGCTGGACATGTTTCTAGGCTTCTGGACGTCCATGCAGAGTGTCATGCACTTCCCGGAGCTGCGAGAGCTCTCCATCGTCAACCAGCCGACGATCTGCGCTCTTGAAGGTCTCACTAGCTGCGTCAACTTGGAGCGGCTGTGCGTCACGGAGTGCAGCCTCACCCGCATCATCAACCTCCATTGCTGCACAAAACTGCGGCACTTGAATCTCAGTGCCAACAGAATCCAGCGACTAGAGAACTTGGACCGACTGACGAATCTGGAAAAGCTCTGGGTGAACCAGAACCTGCTGGAAAATCTCGACGGACTGTGGAAACTGACGCGCTTGACGCAACTCTGGGCTTGTCGCAACAAAATCGACCGACTGGACACCGCCCTCAACTGCTGCGTGAACCTGACGGAGCTGAACCTCGCGGATAACCGCTTGTCATGTTTCAAAGGATTGCTGTCGCTGACTAACCTGGACCAATTAAGTGTTCTGATGCTGAGCGATCCGCACTACGGCGACAATCCGGTGTGCCGCCTCTGTAACTACCAGACCTATCTCATGTGCCAACTCCCTCGACTTCGGTATCTGGATACAGTGGAGCTGTCTGCCCGCAACAAACAAATCGCGGAGGCCACGATGATCAAGAAGAAAATGTACTACAACATGCGAATCAAAGCCATCAAACGCGAGATCCACGCGCGGATCAAACACGCCGAGACCATCCGCAACCAGGCAGAGCATCAAATTGAAGCGAGTGTCGCCGCCCTTGTGAGGCAGAAAAAAGAGATGGAGAGCTTTGTGTGCGACAGTTTCGAGCAAAAGGAGCGCGGGGGCTTGGCTGCAAAAGGATCATCAGCCCAAGATATGCTGGTGAGGCTTGAGAAAAAACTGGAATGTGTGAACTCCTGCCTTCGAGATCGGTATACGAGTGTAAACCGCATGAATCAGGCCTATGAGCGTCTTAGTGCGGGGCTGCGATGCACCTCCGAGATGAACATTGCCCGACTGATGTTGGAGCTGGAAACAGGCGGCAACATTCGACTGGAGGATGGGAAACTCTCGGACGCTTGGTTCGTGTCCTGTGTGGAGCTGGTGCGTTCCCGTCTATTGCCGACAGAGCTCCAGAAATTCGGGATCAGCGATATTCGAATCAACCGCGTCACGCGGATTAACAACCGCTTCCTACGCAACCGCTTCCACGCTCGGATGGAAGAAGTGCTCGTCGCCCCTGAGCGCAAAGTGAAGGACAACGTATCCAAAAAGGGCATCACAGTCCCCAACGATGTTGACGGTGAGCGCGAGGCTGAAAATTTGGGTGCGATCCCACCCAGTGAAAGTGAGCAATCGGGGAATCAGGGCCTTTGTCCTGGTTCCGCGCTGGAAACGTCGTTGGAGTACTTGTTTTACGTCCATTCGCCCCATCTTGAAGACCAGCAAATGCGTGGGGCAGCAGACGCTGAGCAATTATACGTGGCGGAGCACGGCTTCCGGGGTTCCTCAGAGTATACAGCAATGGGACTCGAAGGTGGGGTCAAACTTTCGAATTCCATCGCACTATTAGACGCTCCTCGAATTGCCGCAACGCTAGCTTCGAAAGGCCAGCAAGTGCAGGAAGAAACCCGATCTCCACAGACCAACACAGCGGTTTTAAACACTGAGAACGACATGAAAAGAGCGTTGGAACTCGCTGTAGCTGGTGACTGGGAGTTGCCCAGTTGTGTGCTACTCGTGGCGAAGGTGTTCCCTGGATACACCAAGTGCATTAGCAACGCAGACATCGCTCTCGCAAAGGCAGCAGTCACGTCGAGGTCGAGTCTAGCCACCACACAGAACGTTGCTGGTCTGCAGAGCCTTCAAGTGATGCATGGAAGTGCGGCAGCTACGACCACAGGCGGCGAACCGACAGTGAACAAGCAAAAGCTGTATTACGTGTTTGACAAAGCGCTGGTTCTTCCCGAGTATTTCGTAGAGTATCAGTATACGCTTGCGGATGGAGCTCTTGGTTCGTCACGGAGCAATGACACGGCATTACGAGAGCGTCGGTTTGAGAAATCACCTCGAGACGTGCATCCCACTGACGACGATGTGATGAATTTCGGGGTGGTGACCAAGCAAGTGGACGAATTCGAGCGCAAGTACCGTATCCGACGGTCTCAAAGTCCGCTATCGGATCAAAGTGGCGTGCATTCTAGCGCAGACGAAGGCGTCGTACGTCTGCTTCAAATGGAACCGCTGCTACCTGTGGTTGCACCCATCGAAAACCCTGCAACATCAATGTCAATGGCACAAACGAGACTGCAAGCGGCGACTTCCTGCCGCCTCAAGCACTTGAACTTGCTGGGCTGTGGGCTCGAGGCCATCCCAGACCTATCGGCTCTGAAAGACCACCTCGAAGTTCTGGTACTGAGCTACAACAAAATTCAGACGACGTGCAGCAATCTCGCTGTTCTCACGAAACTGCATACTCTCGACTTGTCCTATAACCACATCGCGCGAATGGGGAATCTCGACCAATTACACAGGTTGCAAACGCTAGAGGTGACACACAACCTCCTCCGTTTGTTCGAAGATGTCGCCTACATCGGGAAAACCTTAGGAGATCGGGCTCTGAAGCAGCTGGATCTTCGAAAAAACAGCATTTGTGAGTCCAAGCGCTATCGTCTCCACGTTCTTCAGCATTTACCGAGGCTCGAGCAGCTTGACCAGCAGCTGGTATCGCGAGAAGAGGTGACGATGGCCCAACGACTCGTGACCCAGTTATCGCTGCCGAAAGTGTGGGACCTTCACTGTCGAAAGACTCAGGCTACCCTCTCGTCAACTACTGATACGACAACAACTCCTCCGTTCAATCATCACCCTGAATCCGATGATGAAGCCGTCGAAGTCTGCTCTTCCTCAGTATATAAAAGTGGCTGGAGCTCCCTGGAAGAACTGAATTTGAGCCATGAACTCGTCGGTGCCATTGAAGGGCTCAACAACGCCATCAATCTGCGAGTCGCGTCGTTCGCGGACAACGCGATCAAAAGAATCGAGGGCTTGGAAGCCTGCACGAGGCTGGAGGAGCTGTGCCTCGACGACAACGAAATCACGCAGATCGAGAACCTCGAATCGCTCACTTTCCTCAAGAAGCTGCATCTCGGACGCAATCGTTTGACGGCCATTCAGCGGTTGCACACGTTGGAAAACCTCATGCAGCTCTCTCTCGAAGAAAACCAGATCTCAAGTTTGCGAGGCCTCGGCTCGGCGATGAAATTGATGGAATTGTACTTGGGCAACAACCAAATCGAGAATTTGAAGGAGATTCAGCACCTCAAGGCACTTCCCAAGCTCACGATCCTCGACTTGTCTGGCAATGAGATCACGCGGCTGGCAGACTATCGGCTCTACGTCGTGTACTACCTGCGGCGAGTCAAGGTACTGGATTGTGTGAGTGTTTCGGCGCAAGACCAGAGCAACGCCAAACAGAAGTACAGTGGGAAATTGACGCTGGAGTTCATTCTGGACAAATGTGGAGGTGGTGGGAGTGCCACACCCAGTGGCTCCGCCGGCGGGAACCCATTCGACCGCATCTTCGAGATGGATCTGTCTTCCTGTCGGATTCGCGAGGTGGGTGGGATTCCAGGCGCAATGTTTGTAAACATCCACGAAATCAACCTCGAAAATAACCAGATCAGCGATATCTCCGGCCTGGAGACACTGCCCAAGCTGCGCATCTTGAACCTCAACCGCAACCGAATCGAGACACTGGTGCCCACTAGTAGTCACTCAGTGGGTTACACGCTTCCTGACGGCAACGAAGGCGGCGGAAGAGGCATCCTCGCGTGTCTGAATCTGGAGCAACTGCACTTGGCTTACAACCAGATCACCGACATGACGATGCTGGGGCTCCAATTTCTCGATGCCTTGAAGGTAACGAGTAGAAAACAGGAGACCTAACACTCACGGGCGTTGCTTTACGCTAATTTGTGCTGTTGTATTGTAGATTCTACATCTCCAAGGCAACGCCATCGTGTGTTTTGCTGGGCTGGAATGCAATACGCAGTTGGTGGATCTTCGTTTGGATAAGAACCGCATTCGCCAGCTAGATCCCCACTCCACACTAGCGCTGCGACAACTCAAGTACCTGGGTCTGGAGGATAACGGCCTCAAATCGCTCTCGAACTTCAACAATATGCTGGATCTGGAGGTTAGTGACGTTGTGCTGCTTGGTTTTGTATCGGGAAAGAGTAACTGACCTGCGATTTGATCTGCTGTTTGCAGACGCTTGAGTTGTCCAACAATCGGGTGACGGATCTGGAAGAAGCGGACAAACTGGCAGCGTTGCCATCCCTCGTGGACTTACGACTCGTGAACAACCCACTTACGAAGAAGCATCTGTATCGCCAGCATGTGCTGTACAAACTCAACTCGCTCAAGGCTTTCGACGGGAAAGACGTGTTCAGCGACGAGAAGGAGCGCGTCGACATCTTGTTTCTCCACGAGCGTGCTGCAGCCGCGGTGTCCGGAGGAACTTCCACCGTCTCGGAGAAACCAGCGGACACTCGAAGCACAGTGTTTCAACCTCACCTCATCTTGACTCCGTCCAGCATCCCGTCCAAGAGCGCGTCGTCTTCTGTTGTCTCCCAAGTGGCAGGTATCCCGTACAATGCAGTTCTTACTGGCTCGCTGCTTCGCAAGACCCCCAGCCCCCCGTTAACCTATGGTTCGACCCAGACTCCAGCCCCAGTCCAGCTGGCTGCTTCGGGTATTCCTCCAGAGCACCGCGGAGACTCTACGATCGAGATCGCACCGTCGAGTGCCACGACTCGCAGCATACTGGTGCCGGCACACAGCTCCCTCCGGAACCTCGTGTCCATCGGGAACCAGAACGCTGGCAGTCCGAGTTTATCGGGCTTATCTACAGTGACAGTCGCGTCGGCACTTAGTGGGAGCCTCGTCAAGGTGAACAGTGCAACGGGAGTCGAGCAGATCTACATCGGCAGCGGTCTGCGGTCCGATCGAAGGAGGCTCTCCAGCGTGCATTACGACCAGTCCATCAGTGGTCAGTGGATTGTTTGAGGACTTGCGGTCTTGGTGGCATGAGTTGGCTAACGCCAACTATCCTTGTTGATTCGGCAGGAACGACTGTGGGTAGTGGCCATAGCAGTGAAGTCCAAGACACGAAGCTTCCTGTGGGCGTAGTATCGTCGCATGCAGTCATTCGCAGCGCAGCAGTGCTGAGGAGGAGAGGTATTGGAAGGGTATAACCCCATACGAGCGGGTTTCTAGGCTGGTCGTCGGGATTGCTCACGTATTCTTGGTGCTTCTGTAGCTGGTTTGAACATGAACCCATCGTCAGCCGAAGCCGCGCCGAAGCCTGCAACCCAATCGCAAGTAGACTCGGCGATCGCAGCTCGAAGCGGCAATGACAACAGCAACAACATGAGCGGCAACATTTCCGGGTACGTGATGACGGCCGGTCACCAGAAGCGGTACCAAGCCTCCCAGCCGGAGACCACGATCCCCTTCCTCTCAACGAAGGTGCAACACCCAGAACACAAGAGTCGCCGGCAGAGATGACACTGCGCAAGGCATTATACAAAGTGGTTTGAAAATCCATATCATTCAGGCTGACTGCAGCTCTTCCGCTTCTTCATACTACGTGTCTGTCCATTTCGCCTCAGTAGGATCAATTGGAATTAAGAAAAGTTTCATCAACGGTTTGATCAGGAGAGAACTGGTCATCACCGGCAAAACAGACAGACACAATACAGTCACATGCAATCAACCGAATATGCAGACTACCTACGATCTGGAACCGGGGCTGGTGACGAGAGAGAAGGAAGTTGTGCCTCAAACTGACGTGCAAATGTCGAAAACTGTGTCCACCATCGAATCGTTGGTCTTAGCAAGTTCGTATCATCGGCAGCTCCCTTCTCTCTCCACCTATAGTCCACAGCAGCACAAAGAGTAAGCGAGAGACAGCAAGAGAGTCGACACCACGACGAGCTTCGCTTTTCCGGGAAAAAGCTCCCAAGCGTGAAGTGTATTACAATGGCTCAACCCAGAGGGAGCAGCAACACAAACCCATCGGGCTCTGCCGCATGTCCAGCACCTGCTTGACCACTCTACTTGAGCGGGATGAAGCGCGACGAGTTGGTGGCACCGATACCGGGGCGGCCGTGGGCCACCGGCTTGTAGGAGATAGCGAACTCACCCAGGTAGTGGCCGATCATCTCCGGCTGCGAGTCAGAAACGACGGAAGGGCACACGGTCAGCCATCACCCCCAGACAAAAGCAGGAAGAGAGAAGCAGTATGCAGAAAGCTCCCTGGGTCGCCCCATACACAGAACATCATCGAGGGGATGGCAGCCGGGCGCGTCACTCCATCTCTCTCTCTCTCAGAAAAGGAAGGAGAGAGAGGAGTGACGCGCCACTCTTCGGGTTGTAAGCCACACATCCCCCGAGAGCACGAGCGGTTCCGGATCATACCTTGATTTCAATGCCGTTGAAGACCTTGCCGTTGTAGACGCCGACCACCGAGCCGATCATCTCCGGGACGATGATCATGTTACGCAGGTGGGTCTTGATGCCCTCGGGGCGCTCCATGGGCTTGGCCGCAGCCTTGGCCTTGCGCAGACGCTTGATGAGAGCCATCGGCTTGCGCTTGAGGCCGCGCGAGAAGCGACGGCGGGCGCGAGCGTTCACCAGGTCCATGAGCTCCTCATGGTTCAGGTCCAGGAGCTTGTCCAGGTCCACGCCGCGGTACGTGAACTTCTTGAACGTGCGCTTCTTGCGCAGAGCCGCCAGCTCCAGGTTCTTCTCCTCCAAAGTTTGCTCGTCAGCCATTGTTCCAGTAATACTTCCACTCGAGAATGACCGCCTGCATTCGCCCGCCGCCGCCGGAAGCCGCGGCGCCTTGCAGCCACCGAACGGCGCTCCCGAATATGACTGGCGCACAGGCGGCTCAACTCGTAATTACCTCTTTTTACGAACCGATAAGAATTGCTGCGCGTGTCGACAGATAGCTTGATACGGTTGAAAGTGAATCGAAATGGTGGCTGTTAAGAACTGCAGGAGGTTGCATTGGCATTTCGCAACAGAAGCTGATGGTGTATGTGGATTTGAACGTGCGTCCGACGGCGCGCGTGTCTGCGGGCGAGCTGCAGCGCTGTAAGTGGTCGAATTGCTGCTGCAATCGCGCGGATGAGTTGCTGTTGCTGTTGCAGTGGTGCTGGCACTTCTGGTTGCTAACGAGTGCGCTTCGTGCATTTGACAACATTAGTGGGCTTCGCAACGGTCTGCGTGAACGTGGACTACGAGAGCAACCAGAAGCCCAAAGAGGTAGCGAGGACAGCAAAGTGCTGCTGTTGTTGCAGTTTCCCATCCATACATTGCAGTACTACATGCAGCTGGAGATTGGACACCGTCTTATTGTGCTTGGTGGCACGAAATGGCAGGCGTCTGCGTTGCCGGTCTTGCCGCAATCTGCCCAGAAAGAGAAGGTTGGCAAGACGTCGAAGAAAGCCAAGCTCTACACTCCTGCGGTCGACAATGCGTTGCAGCTGCAAACTGGAAGCGAAGGTGACAAGAAAGAGTTCCCACGGCAACGCAAACGGATCACACTTAAGCTGGATGAGGTGGCGGCGGCGCAAATTTTGGTAACTAGCGGTCGGATATTTGAGTGGTCTGCTGCCTTGAGCCTTGCACTGACCCCGTTCGCTTGGTTACTGCTCCGGTTCCTGATTAGCTGAAATCTGCAGTCGTGAGTGGATATGACGTGGTTGCGGCCGAAGCTTCGTCGGCCAAAGTATTCCAGTTTCTCTGCGAGCAAGGCGCCGTGGATCTCATCACCTTCGACGTCACCAACCGCCTCCCGTTCCAGATCAAGCGACCTTGGGTACGTCACCTCTCCCCCTTTGGAGCGTACTACCGTCCTCGTAGCTTAACTGTGCTTATCTTTGCTGGATGTTCCAGATTGCTGCCGCCATCAAGCGCTCCATTTACTTTGAGATCACGTACACGCCGTGTCTGGGCGACGCGGCGGGGCGAAGATATTTCTTCTCGAACGCCAGTAACCTCGTGCGTCTGACAGGCGGGAAGCACCTGGTGTTTTCTAGCGGCGCCACACGCGACATCCTGCTGCGCTCGCCCTACGACATCGTCACCATCGGCCTCTTGGCGGGCCTCAAATACGGCCAGGCGCTGGACGCCATCTCCACCTCGTGCCTGGCTGTGCTGGAACACGCCGACAAGCGCCGAGGCTTGGCAGGCGGCGTGATGGTGGAAGCCACCGAGGATGTCGCGATGAAAGACTGACAATACAACTCGCTTTGCATGCAATTACCACTCGAACAAAACCATCGAGTGCCCTCTATTCGTCGTTGCGTCAAAGCAGAACATTGATCTACGACGGCGTCACTTCCATCGCATCGGCTGAAGCTCCAGCCTCCGCTTCGTCAACGTCCTGAGTGTCTGCATCTGCTCTCTCATTAGCGTTTTCGCCAATCTGTTCACCCTCCGTCGTCTCTTTTCGCGTGATCTGCTCGCCGTCTGTCTGCTCTGCGTTGGTTTCGCTGCCCTTTGGCTGAGTATCTTCTTCCTGCATCGTGTCGTCAACTGTCGGCTCTTCTTCTTCCTCATCGTCCTCCTCCATCTCGGAGGGCTCCTCAACCGACTGCATGCCATCGTCATCTACGTCTTCCTCGTTCGTGTCGATGGTCACTTCGTCCAATTGCTCCGTCACTTCGCTGGTCGTGGCCGCCTCCCCATTGGTCACGTGCTTCTGGGCTTTCTTTCGAGCTGCAACGCTCTTCATCTCTGCACCACCACAGCAGCAAAGTTGAAACCCCAAACGTGAGCAATTACTGCAGCGACAAGCAAGGCAAAAGAAGCAGCTCAGGGGTATCTGTGTTGTGACCTTCCAAACACTCTTCAATGGGCTCGATGAAGTGCTCGAAGTCCACGTCTCGCAACGCCTGCAGGACGTCCTTGAGTGTGATCGTCTGCCGCTTATTCGCCGCCGAAGAATCATGCGCACTGGTTCCCAAAGATCAAAGAGCACGCAACGAGAGCATGCGTTGTCAATGAGTATCGAAGATTGCGCCACCTCCGACAATTGAGTGGATCGAGGTTGAGTCGACTCGAAGTGCACCTACACAGACGCCAGGTATAGCGTGAACATGCTGGCGGCGGAGTTCAACGTCTGCCGCGCATCCCGTGTCAGGATCGCGCGCTCTGGAAGCGCCTTCTTCACGGCGCGTGCCGTCAAGCTCGCTGCATGCTCGTGCTCCATCCTTCCCAAGCGGTTTTTGGCGGGAAGCAACGAATCAGATGTAGCCCGGTTATGTTGTACCCTGTTTGCAATATAACCCTTGTAACCAGGTACGATTTACCGGTTTTCTACTGGTTTCCAGTATTGCATTCGTGCAGCGGAGCCATCCAAGACCTCAGTTGCGCACAAGATGACCGATGGAGACGACGGGTCTGCTGCGGCCGGAGCTTCCAGCGCCTCTCCTCCTGATGTTACTGGAGTGACGGACGCAGAATTGGCGCAGTGCGTGGCGGTTCTTTGCAAGCTGCATGGCGACGAGGCGCACGAGCATTTCCAGAACTCGCCGCGGTTCAAATCGCTGCGTTCGGCGTTGCTGCCGCTGATCCCAGAGCTGCGTGGCAAGTTCTTCCACGGCCACTCGGCGGACCACGATAGCACGCGCCAGGAGAAGAAGCGTGCGCGCAAGGTGGAGCGTGCGCGGCAGAAAGCGCTGGACCAACAGTACGTCAACAACACGAAGCTGCGCGCGGAGCGGCTCGCCCGGCTGGCGGCGCTCAAGGCGACCAACCCGCTGCTCGCGAATGTTCCCGATGGAGTCGCTTCGGACGGCAGCTATCAGCGGCTGATCACTCAAACAGGAGAACATGCACAAGGTGACGCGATCATGGTGGATGTCCAGGAAACGGAAGGGGGTGAAGGCCAAGCAGCAGAGCGCGAGACGGAGAGCGCTGAGCAATTGCACTATCATCGGGCGTGCTACACGTGTAAGGTCAAGTTCCGGACGCTGCATCACTTCTATGATCGGATGTGCCCTTCGTGTGCGGAGCTGAACTACAGGAAGCGTCTACAGAATGCGGATTTGAGCGGCCACGTCGCGATCGTCACTGGTGCCCGAGTGAAGATTGGGTTCGAGATCACGCTCAAGCTTCTGCGTTCTGGCGCGATGGTCGTGGCCACAACGCGTTTCCCCAAGGACGCCGCTTTCCGGTATGCGAAGGAGCAGGATTTTGACAAGTGGAAGGACCGACTGCAGATCTACGGCATGGACTTCCGAGACCTCGGCGTGATCGACAAGTTCATGGACCACATTGACCAAACGTTCGGACGTCTCGACATCTTGATCAACAACGCGACGCAGACGATCCGCCGACCCGTGCACTACTACAAGCATCTGATCGAGGGCGAGGTGGCACCGGTCCCCGAGGATATGGCTCAGGTGAACCAGATCTTGCGAGGCAACGCGAACCTCTTAGAAAGCAGTCGTTCTGCTTCTACTACCTCTACTTCTGCGGCAAACGGCAACAGGTCAGATGGGAATGGCAGTATCTCTGTGAACGGTGGAGAGTTGGTGAGCGCGAACGGAGGAGCTTCATCTGCTGCGGTCGCCTCTGCGGGATCCACTCCAGCGTCAGTGCATCTCTCGCAGGTGCCTCTTGTGGCGGAAGATCAGCAATCCGAACACACTGCAGCGCTATTCCCGCAGGGCCAGACTGACAACAACAAGCAGCAAGTGGATCTGCGCACGTCGAACTCGTGGATCATGAAGATCAACCAGATCGAGACTATGGGTATGTTACGCCCAGCCACGTACAGGGTTGGAAACGTCTGCTGGTGGGATATCTTCTTGATAAATGTGCTGTCTGATGCATTCGTTTTGCAGAGCTCGTGGAAGTATTCGCGATCAACACGATGGCGCCGTTTATCCTCAACAAGCGGGCCATCCCTCTTCTTGAAAAGGTTTGGCCAACTCCGACGCTGTCGGGATGAGGCACTTGCACTCAATCCTTCTGTTGTGACCGCTTGCTCCTGCCCAGAGTACGAACACGCAGCGCTTTATTATCAACGTGAGCGCCATGGAGGGCAAGTTTTACCGCAAGAAGACTGCGAATCATCCGCACACGAACATGGCCAAGGCAGCGGCCAACATGATGACTCGGACGTGCGCCGAGGACTTGGCACGCAAGGGCATTTTCATGAACTCCGTCGATACGGTGCGTGGACTTGTCCTTGTTTTTTTTTTATCGCATTGTCGCGCCATTGCTGAATGACGTCCTGTCGACGTCCTCTTTCCTACAGGGCTGGATCAACGACGAAAACCCTCGCGAAGTGGCCGCTCGAATCGCCGATGCCCACAACTTCCAGGTAAAATCCGCTGGTCGCTGTTCTTGGTGCCGCATTAATAGCTAACCATTTGGTTGTCATGTCTTGATGATCGTGCCCCGCAGACTCCTCTGGATGAAGTTGACGCGGCAGCTCGAGTGCTGGACCCCATCTTTGCTCTGCATCAAAAGGGGAACACAGATCCGCCACTCTTCGGCCAGTTTTTGAAAGACTACATGGTCTCGGAGTGGTGAGCTCCGGCACATCTCTGCAGCAATCAGGACTCTGCAATAGTCCAGCGTGGTGCCAAATCGCATTATCTGACGAAGGCGGACTGCCTAGATAAGAGATCTTTACCTGCAAGGATCCTTAGATCTCTTTCATCCAACATCAATTGTCGTTGCAAGCCTTCAAAAGCGGTTCGGTGGTTGGTTGAAAGAATTACAAGACATGCATCTTGCGAGCGCTTCTGAGCTTTGGTAAAAGTGACATCCGCATTGCTGTTGGCACATCGTTGCAACGTTACATGTAGTGTCAGGTTGGCACTGTGTCCATGGTCAACCACCTTGGAATCCATTCATGTACGTCGACAAAGGGTTGGCTGAAGAGGGGGGGGACTCAACTGGTGGATTTGGCCAAAACACGGCACAGATCATTTGGAATTCCCCCAGAGAAGCTCGCAACTTGGTAGCATACTCAGAAAAGGAGATATGTGCGCATGCAAATCGCTCATCGTCTCTTTCTCAGGTTTAGCCATGAATCGACACGTATCTTACAGAAATTGACGCTCAAGTGAAGAAGCTCACATGGGGCCATCTGCTTTGCACCCCCGAATGCTGTCCGTACAACAATTCTGCCGCGGCGTAGCACGCTTCGGATGAAAAGGGCCGTCTCACCCGAACACAAGTCGAAATGGCGGCGATGGGCTAGCGAAAGTGGGCTCCCCGAGTGTACCAGTGCTGTGGTAACACACATCGATGGATGCCAGCAAGATTCCGGAAGGAAGCCTTGCCAGACAAGCTTGCACGAACGGGTCCATCTCGAGCTGGCCGATCCGCTTGAAGATGTTGTGGCGTTGCTGCAAGGTGCTTCCCACGTCGTCCTCTTGCCCCGGACCATCAGCGACCTGCAGCAGACTCGTCTCAATGTCGCTCGTGAAATTTTCCTCCGAGATCTGGCCTCGCGGCTCTGAAACCCACTCCGGGAGTTGAATCGCGCTGCTGGCAGCGTTGGCGACCCCCACGAATGCACGAACGTAAGCAGATTCCCAGGTCAGTGTGATGCCGGAAATGCAGGATACGCGACTTGAATCCTATAGTCAGCAAGTTGAAAGATGCAAAATCGAGATGACACAATAGCACGAGATAAACCCCTGCAGCAATCCATACCACGTCCACGATGCGGAGTCCTTGATAAGTTAAGAACGTACTGTGGCATCGTGATGCTGGTCCAGGAGTTTTGTCGCCGCGGTATCGATCATAGAGTTGTGGCGTTAGGCGACGGCCTGCAAGTTGAGAAATGAAGGAGACATTATGCACGCGTAAAGTGCGCGTAGTTCCAAGTGGACGCAGGCGCAGGGACAGACTGGGCCGCCTTCTGATGTGGATGAAGCCGACTCTCTCGGGTTTCTTCTTGCATGGAAACGGTTGAGCAGTCATCATGGCATTGTGTGGAGTTGAGAGAGGTTCCCACCCAAAAGCAGTCATCCACGCCTTGGGAGCGCATGTCCACAACTTTGTGTCCAGGACTGCAACCAAGTGTCGTTCGACCCTTGATGACCACAGATATGCCTCAAAGAAATGGAGGCATGAGTTTTGAAAGGAGTGTGCTGGATCGCCGCTGGTCATCAATTCGCTCGAGGATGCTAAATGTCTTCCCCCACAGGTCGAAGTAGGTGATGTGGAACCTTCTGCACTGCGCAGCAGGTGACTCGAGCAGAACAAGAGCATTCAACCTTGGTGACGCCACTTCGATTCGGTAGACAACAAAATCCTTGGTCATGAGGAGGCAACACAGTCACCCAAAAGCCAAATCTCTATGCGCTATCTTAATTCCAGGGGCAGGGTGCTACACGAAAAGTTACTCGGCTTAAATGCAGAGCCATTGCGATTGAAATCTACACGTATTATAACAGCAGCAGCTACCAACAAAGGTGGACTGGCACGGCAGGTCCTTGTCCAATTGAGTCAATAATCCGTCCTCAGCGGAACACCAGGCGATATGGAGATGGTGGCGGCTGAAAGTTCGCCGGATGGCTGCCAAATTCGGGGTACTCGTAGCGGATGAGTACGCTGGCCAAATAGGCCTCTGGGTTGAGTTCTACGACGCATGCCTGCACGAACGGGTCCATCTCGATGTGACCGAGACGCTTGTAGATATTATCGCTTTGCATCATGGTGTTCGGAGCCAAGTCGTCCTCTCTCGCGAGGCCGCCAGCGACCTGCTTCAAGCTGGCCATCGTGTCGCTCATAAAGCCGTTCGCCGTGATTTGGCCTCGCGGCTGTGAAAACCACACAGGAAGCTCCGTGGTGATGATGCGCCTCGAATTGGCCATTGCCACGAATTCCGCGACGTACTTGGTGTCCCAGAGCAACGTTACACCGAACACGATGGACTCCACGGTCGGTTTCTGATAGGATAGTAGCGAACATATTGGTTGGTCAGTGCACAAATATGGACTGCACTCATCCGCCAAGGGCATACGATTGAAACGAACAGGGAGTCGTGCCAGCTCCTTAATGATGGCCTTTTCGTAGTCAGTCATAGAGTCGCCGGCGCGATGCATGGGCTCCATGCTGGCTTGCTTGGTAGACTGAAGCTGAGGTCGCACTGGCAGGTGATAGGCAAATTTGAGAATGAACTCAATGACTACTCTGGCAACGGGCATGCATCAAACTCCCTGCACTCTGTTTTCTACCTTGAAGTGCGAGTGTTGCTGCCAAAACCGGAATATATTCCGAATGCAAAGGCAGAATATGATCTTGTTTTGGCTAAAGGCGGTTTGTGGATATACCGGTTTTGGCAAACTGCGATTTTCGAACGGCGGCGATATCTGGCGGTGGTGATGATGCGCTTCTTAACGTGCGGAATTGGCCAGTGACGGTTGCTTTTTCAGTGCGCTGGCGACAGCGCGATGGTCGTCGAGCTCGATGCTTTGGAAGAAATGGAGCAAATCTTCTCTGGCGAACACGTTGGCGGTTGCATTGTTGGCGTTGTCGCTGGGAGAGTCGGTCATCTTCGCAAACAGAGGCAAATTTGGTTGTGCATATTGCTGAAAACGCTTTGGATGAAGCTGCAAAATTTAAGTTGCCAAAGTACGCATTCCAGAGCAGTCATCATATTGCAGATAAAGCCAGAAACCAGAAATTTGCCAAGCACTTGGCTTGC
>MBAC02006843.1:0-11431 GCA_001712635.2 Nothophytophthora sp. Chile5
TTCGGAGTACCTGCATCAGATATTCCCGATCCAAGGAGTCGTACGCCTTGCGAAAGTCCAGTAGCATAACTACGGCATCCGCAAGAGAAGGGTCCACCTTCGCCATGCGCGCCGCCGCTGCATAGTAGTCCAACGTTGAGTGGATCGAACGACCCGGCACAAAGCCCGCCTGTCGCCCATGGATGATGGTGTCCAATGTGCCACTGATCCTGGTCGCCAGCATGCGCGTGAACAGCTTGTAGTCAGTGTTGAGGAGGGCCAGTGGCCTGTAGTTGAGTGGATCTGACTGATCCCCGCCCTTCTTCAGCGTGAAGATATCCGCCGTAAGGAAGGATGGTGGGAAACAGCCTTCTGTGAACCACTGATTGAGTAGCTGCAAGAGGATTGGAAGGAGCACCCTTTGGTACTCCTTATACCACCCGTTCCCTAGCCGATCTGGCCCCGCCGCTTTGCCAGCTTTGCATCGGCGGAATGCTGCCTCTAGCTCAGCCATGGTGAAGTCAGCAGCTAGATCCGGCATGGTGGGGTCGTCCGTGTTGGTTCCGCTCCCCCAAGTCATTACCTGACTCCGGGCCTCCTCGCTGGTCGCTGCCTGCTGGAAAATGGGTGTCCAGGCGTCCGCCAATGTGTCTGCCTTGTCATGGACATCGCGTGCAGTACACCCCACCGCTGGCTTCAGCGAGCGGATGGTATTGTCCGCATACTTGGATGATACTCTGCGAAAGAAGGTCTTGGTGGTCTTCTGGTGGTGCCATACGTGCTGGCGAAAGAGCGACCTGCGGTTCGCCCGCGTCCTGTCCCGTTGCAAATCCGAGATGGCCGAACGAAGACGCTCCACTCGAGTTTTTCCCTCATGATCGCGGAAGGTGAGAAGTGCCATGCCTTCCGTCACCATCTCAAGCGTTGCGGGGGTATCCTGCTCGAGGAGCTCAGCGCGTTTCAGCGCAGCCACCAAGCGACGTAGTTTCTGCCGATAGGAGGAGGTATTGCGGCGACGTTGCTCACGGAGGTTAGAGCATGTCGCCCTGGTCACTTCCTCCTTGAAGGCATCCCATAGCGCCGCTGCTTCTGGTGCCGTCATGCACTTCTCGTCCAGTCTGTCTTGTAGCTCTCGAACCATTGTTTCAGTGAGGGTTTTGACATGTTTCTCCATCTTCAGCGGGACTGGGTGGACACGTTTCGGCTTCTTGACGCGTATGGGGTTCCGTGGGGAATTTAAATGCAGCTTAACTTCCTTGTGGTCCGCCTTAGTTGCGGGTGGCGCCACAGTTAGGTCCGCCAGCCATTCCATTGCCCCTCCAGATAGATACCAGCGAATTCCTCCTTAGTTGATGGCGATACTGACGTTCGGGTACATGTAGGGTCAATCAATGTCCTCGGAGGTCCAATTCCAAACGCTGCAATTCCTTTTTGTTCTCGAGTCACCAGCAGCCTACGCCTAACTTCAACTCCCAAACCGAAAGGACCCACATACATGTACCAGTGAGCTAAACTAACTGTAATCTATCGCCCACCCCGTCAAAGCCACGATGTTTGACAAGCAGGCCACTCACTTTTCATCCACACGACAGTCCGTCTTGCTTCCAGCTGCACATCCGACTGGGACATTAAGCTTGATGTCCGTCAAGCGTTCTTTCGGTTGTAGAAGTAACCACAGATCCGTCATCGCTGGCGCGTATCTCATCCCTGCTCGATCGCCACCCGCGGATCTGAAACGAAGGCGCGAAATTTCTCGATGAAGAAAGGGGTGATCGCGCGCTCGATGCGTGCGCCTTTTAGCGTCAGCGAAGGCGAGACAGTTCATACTCGGCCACCTTCGTTGCCGCCTCACCTGTGCTGCTGTATCCATGAGTTCAAGGTATATATTTTGCTGTTGACTATTGACGGCATTCCACACTCTTGCGCTGGTGAATAGATGAGCACAAGGCTAATTTCTACTTTTGCGTCCATTGCATGAACACGAGGTGGTCGTCTAACTCACTTGTCGCCATTTTAATTGAGGGTCAAGTCCCACGAGATCACGATCATTGGTGGCCAAGCAGCACAGATGACTGACCCCATTTTCCACCCACCTGATCTTGCCAAACGTCATTTTGAAGGTTCAGTTCCTGGTTCGTAATCCGCGCGCGACGTCACTTGAGCCAACATGCGTTCAGCTGGGTGTGATCATGCCACGGCACATTCTGTTGATCTTTGAGGGGCTGGATAGATATTGGTGACCTTTTATTGTCAAAACTGCTCTCGACAGTGCGATGTTGGGCACTCACACCGAGGGGCGGCGGCCCAAAGCCACCAATCTTGCCAGTTAACTGGTTGGGTCTTGTGTATCCAAGCAACTGACCTGCGACGCCGATGGTTGGTGCGATCTCTCTCTCTCTCTCTCTCTTTGCTGGACACTTCCGCCAAGTTGATGACACAAACCCGAGCATTTCTCCTGTGCTGACGACGTAACCAAATGTCGGCAATATGCATGTACACTCGAGGTCCCCCACTAACCAACTTCAAGCGTTGCTCTTCTTCCTTCTCCTTGACTTATACCGGTACCTCCAGCCTTCATAAAAAAAAACAAAAGGATTCCCCAGTTGAGCTTCGACTGTGGCTGCTTGGCAATTCATTTTCTTTACCTTCCACGACTGCATGGATTCAAAGATTGAACTGACCAACCTCCAAGCTTCTAGCGAGTATGAACCGTCGTGCCTCCATGCGCGCAATCCACGACTCGAAAGCGCGCCATCAGTGGGCCAACACCCGTTTTCCTCGCGCCTACTATGCCTCCGTTTCAGACCCTATCGACGATGGAGAAACGGCAGATCATCATATCTGGACTCAATCCCCACTAAAGTTTGTGGTGACCAAGCAGTACATGAATTAATAAGGCAAAACAATGTGCCCAATGACGACAACTTCAACCAAGTACTGCTTCTCTACAATGGTAGATTTGGGTTGGTCACATCGTACAAAACCGAGCCTTCGTCGCGGCGGCGATGATCTACCTGCTACACCACGAGCGCATAGCAGAAATGGACCCCAACAAAGAGACGTTGCAGAAGCTCTTCGTCACGTACCCACACGGAGTCTCCAACGCCACAGCGTTCTACACGGAGGTGCTGCTCTGTGCCTTCGTGATGTCGGCGGCCTACGCTATCCATGACCAACGAAACCGCTCGCCGGGTCCCGTGGGCTCGCCCTTCGCCTTGGCGCTGCTGGTGATGGCTGTCGGTGCGGCATTCGGCATGAACACTGGACTGGGCGTGAGTCTGAACCGCGACTTCGGTCCGCGAGTATTCGCGTATATGGCTGGCTTCGACTCGGTCTTCACGGAGTACTCGTACTACTTTTGGATCCCGGTTGTGGCGCCGTTCGTAGGAGGCGTCCTCGGCGCTGGGGCGTATATCGTGTTCGTGGAGATCCAGCACCCGAAAAGCCAGTAGGCCATCAGCACACTCGTCGATCGACGCTGAAGGCGAGCTACTCAACGAATTGGTCCTGGACAAGGATGGTGTGAACGCCAGTGTGCCCTAGCAACACACGGTGGTTCTGATCGGTGGTTTAGCCGTGTTCGTAGGGCGTGGAGAGCAAGCGAATTTGAACGTACTGCCATTGCCCACATTCCAGGTGCACGGCCACGAAGGGACACGGGTTCTAATTGATGATTGGCTCGGAGTCATGCGTTCGGCGATATGATTGGTGGATGAGATTGAATCCAGCATTGTGATTGGTCAAGTAACTGTACCTTCAACCTTACCGTCATTTTGGTATTTGCCAAAAACAACAACACGACTTCTTGTTTATTGGGCTGGAGATGTTGCGCGCCTGCCGTGGGGGTTGCACGAGCCTGGAAGGGCCCGGGCGAGGGGGTTGAGGCTAAATGAAAGCTGGTGGTGGCTAAAGAAGAAGAACACGAACGACACTTGAAGACTGTCGTGGACTGGCCTGAACTGTTCGCTGCGGACGTAGCCCGTTCACTCAACGAAGGAGGAATGCTCGAGTTCGTGTGGTCAGGTTATCCGGCAGGCGCAACCAGTGGTGTCGCAGGCTAAACGCATGGACACGCAAGGTAATACAACTAACTCCAGCCAGTTAGCCGGCAGGATAGGCGCCTTCGGGCTGTCGCCACTCGGCGTTAGTGCCCACTTCTCACCGTCGCGAGAGGAAGTGCTATCCTGTTCCGAAAACGAAAGGCCTTCCGTATTCGAACTCGTGGCAATCAACTGACTGGACAGCAGCAGATGTCGCTCAGATGGCTCCCATCTGATAACATGCTGGGTCCAGTGACATCGTATGCCGGTACAGATTACCAATCAGGAACGGATCGACCTCGCTGCAAAGCACGCGCCGAACCAGGTTAGGTGGAGGCGGAAAAGGGGGTCAGTTATCTTTGCTGTTTGACCACAACGCAGTCATCATTTGATCCTCCCTTTTAACAGCGACAAGTCCGCATAGCATCTTGTACCTGGAGCCTTGGAGTGAGCATGAAAGTGGGAGTTGATCAAATGCATGCATCTCTCCACCAGCGGAAAGCGTGCAATATCTCCATTGAGTGCCACGAACGTGTCGATAACTGCGAAGGCGGTAACGCAGACACTCCAGCAGTGTGTGGTGGTAGGTTTGATCAGTAAGGTCCCAATCAAACGGACGGCGCTCGAACTGTCGCGTCTTGGCTATTTTGGACACCCAACCCTCGTTTCGAGGGCGCGCCATCACGTCATTTTTCCATCGAGAGATTGCACGCCAACGAAGCCTCCATTTCAGATCCCTTCCGACTCGGGTGATCGACCGTCATCGCTCGGTCTGAACGCAAGTCGCACCGAATAAAATGGCAAAACAGAAGCCCGACCAAACGAGAACTTCAACCGAGTGTTTTCCCCCTAGAATTGTCGATTTGGGTTGGCTGTGCTCACTCAAATCGCGCAGAAACCGGTTGATTCTCCGCGATACGGAGATGTGTTTGCACAATTTCTGACCCCAAGGTGCATGACGGTCACCATATTCGTGGGAATCTGGGTTTCGTCACAAACCAAAGCATATGGATGGCCGTGACGCTCCACCCATAAAGATCTATACATGTAGAAGACCATACCGGAGCTTCGTTAAACTGATGTTGCCCTGAGGCCAAGCTGTTGGTGGTTCGTATCACCTCGATGAGAAGCCCAACCCAACAAGTCGCCCCTAGGAATACTCGTGTCGCTCGGCCGTTCGGAGCCGTTAGGGTCGGTCATTCTTCATTTTGCCAGCCAACCACCAAGCGCCAAAGTCCATACAAGACAGATACTTTCCAATGAGTACCGCGAACCTGCACCCATCGGGACGCAACGCCCCCTCCAGCTTCGCCAACAGCGACCATGTCACCCTTGAGATGACCAACAAGTCAGCCTACACCGACTTCGCCAACACGCCTTACACGCCTGGTGTGCAGGCGGCCATGCTTGACCACGAGGCGCCACTGCACGAGACCAACCGCAGTCAATACACCCTCCACGACGACACCCGCCGAAAACTGCCGTTTGTCACTACTACCCCCCACTTGCGCGAGTGTCTGGCCGAGTTCCTCGCCTCTGTCATGGCCATTGGCATTGGGTTGGGCGTGAACAGTCAGGTGATCATCTCGGAGCACGAGGCGGGGGATACGATGACCATCTGTCTGGCGTGGGGTATCGCCGTCCTCATGGGCGTCTACACTGCCGAGAGGGTGAGCGGCTCGCATCTCATTTCGGTCATAACGGTTACGAACGCGGTGTACGGCCGCATGCCGTGGTGGAAAGTGCCCGGCTACCTTTGCGCTCAGACGCTGGGGGCCTTCGTCGCGGCGGCGATGATCTACCTGCTACACCACGAGCGCATAGCAGAAATGGACCCCAACAAAGAGACGTTGCAGAAGCTCTTCGTCACGTACCCACACGGAGTCTCCAACGCCACAGCGTTCTACACGGAGGTGCTGCTCTGTGCCTTCGTGATGTCGGCGGCCTACGCTATCCATGACCAACGCAACCGCTCGCCGGGTCCCGTGGGCTCGCCCTTCGCCTTGGCGCTGCTGGTGATGGCTGTCGGTGCGGCATTCGGCATGAACACTGGACTGGGCGTGAGTCTGAACCGCGACTTCGGTCCGCGAGTATTCGCGTATATGGCTGGCTTCGACTCGGTCTTCACGGAGTACTCGTACTACTTTTGGATCCCGATTGTGGCGCCGTTCGTGGGAGGCGTCCTCGGCGCTGGGGCGTATATCGTGTTCGTGGAGATCCAGCACCCGAAAAGCCAGTAGAGCGTCATTGTAGAGAGCGTGTAGCATCGGCGCAGTAGTAGTTTTGCATTGCGGTGGACTCCGTTGAGGACATTGGTTAACATTTGCTGTTCTTTTTTTCTGGCTTTGCAAATAAATTCATGGCACAAAGACGAATAAACATGCATTTTATTGGCACTGGCGATAGTCATGTCTTTTCAGACACTTTTAGGTTGAACGTGTGTTGGCCATGTGGCTTACTTGGGATCCCGGATGGTGCTGTGCCGACAAAACGTTCGTGCAAAGCTGAAGTGTCCACAACGCATGAAGTAGCACGCCTTGAGTAATACTAGCTGTTTACTATAAAATTGAGGCGGCAGCAGCTGAAGCCGCCAAGGGAGTGCTGATAAATGAGCGGTCAGATGTCGGGGTTACCAAGTATTAACAAACTTGCTCGTGGATATTGATTGACTCCCAGAAGTTGTTGTGCTGGCACGCAAGGTACTGAGTGCCTTCCTCGTTTCGTTTCGCAGTTAGGTATATCGCGTTCAATTTGAGGGTGGCGGAAAATGGGGTCAGTTATCTCTGCCGTGATCGTGTGACTGACTTGGCCCCAATTAAAATATTGACAAGGCAGTCAGTTATGCGTGCACCTCGTATCTATGCAGGCAGGGGAGTGAAGATTGGCCAAGCATCCAAGCACCAACGGTAAAATGTGCGATACATTTCTCCTGAAGTTAATAGCAAAGGACCTCGAACGTGTGGGCACCAGCACCGCGATGGCGGGAACGCTGATCAGTATTTGGCGGTAACTAAGCTGCTTTTTATGCTTTAATCAGCAAGACGATCCGGCAAAGCGAGGTTCCATTCAAACTTATGATTTCGTTGATCAAAATATATGTATTAGAATGAACTGTCGCGTCTTCGTCAGCACCGAAAGGCGCGCAATCTCCGTCGCGAATGGCTCAACTTCAGTGCCGTCGCCTGCTTCCTTTCGTCTAGAGTTTACGCGCCGATGACGCCTCCGTTTCAGATCATTTCAGGCCTGAGCCGCGTGGTGACCGGCCATCATCACTTGTTCTGGACGCACACTCCACCGAGTAGTATAGCAAAATCAACAGCGCGACCAGTGAGAACTTCAACCAAGGTGTTCTTCCCCCAGAACGGTAGATTTGGGTTGGCCCTGCTCGCTCAACTCGTGCAAAGACAAGTGGAGTATTCGCGATACGGCGGTGAGTGCGAGGATTTTGTGCGACTTCTGAACTCCAAGTCGCATGGCGTTCAGCATCGGCTTGAGAATCTGGGCCTTCGTCGCATGTGGAGCCGCAGCATCTGGGCGGCTGTCCACACACCACCCATAAATACCCATAGAAACCCGATGTTAGTTCAGGGCTACCACAACGACAAGTTGTTAGTGGCTCCTACCACCAGTCCAACGCTCGGTCATTTCGAGGCTGTGGAGGTCTATCATTATTCATTTCACCACACAGCCATCAAGCAACACAATTCACTGTGCAAGACTCGACACACACTCCAATGAGCTCTGCGGCGCTTCCTCCATCGGGACGCAAGGTGCGCATCAGCAGCATGGAGGCGTCCAGCTTCGCCAATAGTGGCCAGCTCGTGCTGGACATGACCGACAAATCAGCGTATACCGACTTTGCCAACACTCCCTACACGCCCCACATCCCAATCTTGCGCGAGCATGAGGCGCCGCTCCACGAGACCAACCGCAGTCAACTCCAGGTCCGAGAGGAGACCCGCGAGAAGCTGCCGTTTGTCACCCAGAGCCCGCACTTCCGCGAGTGTCTGGCCGAGTTCCTCGGCGCTGTCATCGTCATCGGCATTGGTCTCGGCGTCAACACCCAAGTGATTCTCTCGCAAGGCGAGGCTGGTGACACGATGACCATCAGTCTTGCGTGGGGTGTCGCTGTCCTCATGGGCGTCTACACCGCCGAGAACGTCAGTGGCGCGCATATCATCTCAGTCATCACGTTCACACACGCTGTGTACGGTCGCATGCCATGGTGGAAGGTGCCTGGCTACATCTGCGCTCAGACGCTGGGAGCATTCGTCGCGGCGGCACTGATCTACCTGCTACACTACGAAAAGATTGCGGCGGCGGACCCCAACAAGGAGACGATGCAGAAGCTCTTCATCACGTTCCCACACGGAGTCTCCAACTACACGGCATTCTACACGGAGGTGCTAGTTTGCGCCTTCTTGATGTCGGCAGCCTACGCTATCACTGATCAGCGGAACCGCTCACCAGGTCCCGTGGGCACGCCCTTCGCATTAGCGCTGCTAGTCATGGCCGTCGGCGCGGCCTTTGGCATGAATACTGGACTAGGAGTGAGCCTGAACCGCGACTTCGGTCCGCGTGTGTTCACGTACATCGCTGGCTTCAGCTCAGTGTTCACGGAGTACTCGTACTACTTCTGGATTCCCATGGTGGCGCCATTTGTGGGAGGCGTCATCGGCGCCGGTGCGTATATCCTGTTCGTGGAGATCCAGCACCCGAAAAACGCGTAGATTTCCTCCGTCGAGAGCGGGTACCGTCTCCTCAGTTGTAGTTCTGCACCTCGATCGACACGGTCAAAGTGTTCCTTGCTCGTATAATCTAGACCCGCAGCAGCAATCTCGGCACAAACGATAAATAAACACAAGAAACAAGCAACTTTCAAAGCAAATTATGGTGTTCACGTCTCTTCAGGTATCTTCACTACCCGTGCTCGGGCTTTACTCACTGCCAGTGGTATGAAGAACGTGGACGATGCGGTTCTTGAGGAGGAGAGGAGGGATGACTACGACCGTGGCTGGAGTTTTGAAAAATGAGCGACAGGTACCCGGATTTTTCAAGCTTGTCGTGAGGAAGTGGCACCCGATGCATGCACGCATGAGTAGCTACGTTGGAACTCTATCCGATGTGGTGCAGGAAGAAAAGGATGTGAGTGCATTGGGGAACCTGCACTGCACTCAAGGGAACGAAATGAGTTTTTGGGCAGACAAATCAATCGATCTGGAACAAGATGGCAAGCTGCGGCATTGCTACGAAGAGAGGCTGCATGCACACTACAAGGAGGATGCATACTAATTCAGCCTGCATGGCTAAAGTCGTGCATTAGCGAGGGTGGGCAGTGCAGATACGCAGCAGTGAGTTCGACTCACCACCATAAGTTGTTTGCATGTTTTGGTGCTTGGGGCGGCGTACCAGTACCGGTGCTGACCACCCGACTGTGCCTCCTCTTTCACGCCTATATGCCAACAAAGCTCACAACCAGCGAAACAGGTGAGCGCATAGACAACCGCCATATCCGTCGCCTTGAAAAACAATCTGGAATGGCGCGGGCTGGCACATGGTCGACGTTTCCGTATCCATCATGGACACGTACTTGATGAAGATGGATATTCTCTGGAACACTCTGAAAATCTGCATCAGTGTGGGCGGAAAATGGGGTCAGATACTGAAATAAAGACATGGGAATCGAACTCGGGCGAATACATGCGGTGAAGACGTCCAAGCACCACTGTCGGATCCGCACCAACCACCGACTATCAAAAGTTATCATTATCTGAACTCGAACAAACGTCAGATCCTACAACTGACACCTGCTATGGGTGGAGATTGGACCACATGAAGGTTCTACTTGACTGCGAAGCTCCACACAGGCATAGCGACCGCACTTTAATTTAGTACAGTGATCTTGGAGATTATTAACTGCGTTGTTGTAGGACAAAACTACGGCCGGTGTTCCCATTGCTAAAGCCACTTGTCAGGTGCACAAGTTACTCACACTGCTTTTCATTGCTGCAGTCGAAGGTTCGTGTATGTCGCAGGCTTTCGTGCCCCGTTTCACATTTTCTTATTGTTGCTGCACCGACACTTGGCAGCCTTTCGATTTTTTAGTGGGTAGAGAAAACTTCAACATGCTCTAACTAACTTTAGTATATTGCGCATGATGACCAATCGAATTGGAGTAAAAGCATTGATTTAGTAGCTCGCTGCCGGTTTTGTGGTCGGCAATTCGCTGCAAAAGCAAGAGTGATTGGCATATGGACATTATCCGTCTCAGAAACACATAGAAACCCCACGCATCCGGAATGCAGCATCGACATCGACATCAAAGAGATCACGACCGGGCTCGTAAGGTCACGTATCACAATTGAGACCGAGGGCTTCTTTAATACCGACCATCTCACCTCAAGTCACTTAGAGCGAGAGGGATACACTCCACTGCTCGCTTTCCTCGCATCCGTCGCACCTCGATCCGTCGCTCATTATCCATTTTGCCGTCTACGCATCAGCATCACCACCCAAGCAACAATGGCCCACGCCTCCAAGTCGTCGGTCTCCCAGCACCACCATCCGCGCTCCAGCACGACTGCCGGCTACGCCAACAATGGCCAAGTAGCCATTGACGTCGCCGTCTCACAATACAAGCAGGCGCGTGCCAGCCAGGGCTCCAACTTCGTCAACAGCGGTCAAGCGATCCTGGAAGAGACGAACAAGTCCGCCTACTCCGGATTCGCTGTCACGCCGTACACGCCACGACGCCAGATTGATCAATGCGAGCAGGCGCTGCACAACACCAACCGGAGTCAATATCGCATCGAAGACGACCACGAAGAGCGCTGGTATGTCACGAAGAGCCCGCATCTCCGCGAATGCTTCACCGAGTTCCTCGGCACGTTCGTCATGATCTGCTTCGGCATGGGCGTCAACAACCAAGTCGTGCTGTCCGAGGAGGGGAACGGCACGTGGCTCAGCATCAACATGGCCTGGGGTATCGCTGTGCTCATGGGGGTGTACTGCTCGGAAGGCGTCAGTGGCGCGCACATGAACTGCGCCGTCTCGTTCGCCCACGCAGTGTACGGCCGTCTACCCTGGTGGAAGTTTCCGGGTTACTGCGTCGCGCAGACGCTGGGCGCTTTCCTCGGCGCGTGCACCATCTACCTACTGGACTACCAGAAGCTCATGAAGGCCGACCCGAATAAGGAGACCACGCAAGCCAACTTCGCCACGTATCCCAACCCCGACATCTCCAACGTCACTGCCTTCTACAGTGAAGCGCTGGCCACCTCCATGTTGCTGCTGTGCATCTACGCCATCACGGACCAGCGCAACCGATCGCCCGGCACGGTAGGCACGCCGTTCGCCTTCTGTCTCATGATCATGGCGCTGGGCATGAGCTTCGGCATGAACACGGGGTACGC
>MBAC02006852.1:0-10985 GCA_001712635.2 Nothophytophthora sp. Chile5
GTGCGATGGTGAGCGGCCAGCGGTGAAGAAGGAGCTCCCTTGGGAACGGCGAGGACTTGGACGTGCCGACAGAGCAAGGCGGCGGCTCACTCTTGGATTGGCTTGGGAAGAGCTCACACGAGGAGACTCCGAGGACTAAAGGGTAGTAAGTTGGACCGCGAGGTCGTGATAGTCAGCGTTTGTGAGAGTTGACTGCGTCGCACTAGGACCTGTGTTTGCGGGCTTTCACCGAGCTCGTGTTCTGAGGTTAAAGCCAGAACCAGGGGCGGAGTGACGGCCACACAGACGAACCTAGGAACCAGTCTGGCATTGAAGCGCGACCAACAGCGAGCACGAGCTGTGATGAGCGGACTTTGCCTGGGAATACGAGACCCACCTATTACGGACACGCACACCTGGAACGCAGCAGGGCGTTTGCGTGGACTTGTGGGCCGAGTGATTTGTCTGAGTCGCTAGGGAGTGGATTGCCTGCAGTTGCCTACAAGTCTCGCGTGAGTCGGCAGTGGTCGATAGCGTTGTATGCTACGGTACGCTAGGCCCGCGTTGTCGGATAGGGAAAGCTTACTGATCTCTACCAAAAACGCAGAAAAAAACGCGACACACGCTACTACCGCCAGCTAGGCACACCGTTCACCCTAATCAGTCGTGCCACGGCTAATTACGGTGTATTAACCAGATGCTCGCCTTTTTGCATGATTATCATTGGTGCACGACGAATTATGGTGCACCGGTTTATTCCGGGAAAAGTACAATTTCTGCACATTAAATTAAGTAATAAACGCGGCATTGGTTGGGTGGCTTAGCCGCGTCGGGCCACGCGCTATATCGAGGGGTAGAGTCTGTGTGCAGTGATAACAGATGGATCCTCTTTTGGGGATCTGGAACCGCCGTGTAAGTCCATTTGCTGGTTAAAAGAATGAGTATTATAATAATATAAAAAAGAGTTCGACACTAGATGTTGGCACACGCTGCTCCTTGGTTGTATCCCTCCTCGAACGCGTCGGGGTAAGGGCAACGACCTCCTTAAGCTCCATGCTGAGCTGATCGATCTCCCACACTCCATCGCGAGGGACATCGAAGTCACACTGAATCATAGATTGGATGTGCTGGGTCTTCGAGGCAGGCAGTTGTTACTTCTGAGCTTTGCTCAGGTTAACCCTCCTGTCTGACGGGCGGAACCCGGCGGGAGGATGTATACGGTGCGACCACAAACCCCATTTGAACCGCGAAGAGTCTGACCAAGCTCCATCCAGTCGGTGCAACGAACTCGATCACACAGAGGGACCACCTGCTGCAAGTTCCGTGTGCTACGTCTGCCATGAATTTTTGGAGTAAAAGCATGCAGATTAGCTCAAGATTTGTGAATTACAGGTTGGAATATTCCACTATCGAGTGGACTTGACACTGCGCATGCTTAATTTATGTGCACGCCAAATTTATGTGCACGGCTAATTAAGGAGTGCGTACTGCGTATACTCGATTAGGTACGATGCATGACTATTCAAGTCACACGACTAATTAGGGTGAACGGTGTACCTATTTAGTTACGAGTAGATTAAGGGTAATTGCCAGTTCAATGCCATTTCCCGATTCTCTCTTATCGTGTTATACTTGATGTTTGCACAGGAAGCCCATCTCCTTGAAAATATCGAGGTTGCGGCTCAATATTTTACGAAGCAGCAGCAAATGATCCAAAATGAGGTGTTGTTTTTGTAGATTCAGCACGAGCGAAAATAAGAGCTTTGTTGGGTATACAACGCCTCCATAAAAGTACACACAACTGACATGCTCTTTTCGAAATAATGCAGCACGAACAATTGGATCCCGTTTCGTTCGAAAATCCATTAGGTGATAGGCGAGATGCAGAGCGTCAGATGACCCCCCCCCCCCACACACACACTAAAATCAGATAAATACAACAAAATTTAGAGCAAAATCCCCGAGCTGGATCGGGAAATTACACTGAACTGGCTGTTGCCTTTACGGTGGAATCTGGTCTGCGACAATTTTCGCAGCAGGGTGGGGTAGGGACGAATATAATATTTCCCCAACGGACTTATCTCCCGCTACTTTTCTTTTCCAATTTTTGAAACTGGGAAGTTCGCCATTCTGGATTGATTGACATTCGCGAATTCCCTCCCAAACCACCAGGTCAATACAACTTGGGAATAAATAGGTGTTGCATCTGCACGAACTCGTTTGACGGCAATCGACCAGCAATAACGAGATTTCCCATATTAGGCAAACACACTATGGTTTTGGTGTGTTCCAGTTCGACGAACTCTAAAGCTGCACAACCTGTAAATGTTCTCTAGGCGAATTTTACCCTTAGCCAGATCGTTTTTGAGGCACTTGCACAGCTCTCCCTCCGCAATCTTCGTGATGCTCCCCACCGTAGCCGGTGGCGCCCCGAAAAGCTCGCACAGTGTTTTGTTTTCGGCTGCAGCGCTGTAAAAAAAATGCAGTAGGCATGTCAATACAAAATGCTAAAAGATAAACTTAGATGGGCGCCCACACCTGTCCTGTCTGCTTTTAACATCATAATGTAACAGGCCACGGAGCCTGGAGGACGAAGCGTCACGAGGCGGACAGACAGGCGACGGTTGCGGCGGCCAGCCGGCTGTGAAGGACGTCGAGAGGAGCACGGCGGGCGATGGCGTATATTCTGTGGGACCAGCTGCGTTGGATGGGCGCTGGGTGGGATCCCCTGGCGCCAGGTGGAAGACGAACAGCGAGCGAACGAGCAGAGCGGCTAGCGAAGCGGGATGCGGGTGGAAGAACACGATTTGCCAGCGAGGACGCACTTGGTCGGTGGAGAACAGCCAGGACGCAAGCCCCAGCTGACGGAAGGAAGCGCGAGCGAGAAGGGCAGACGAGATCGAGTGACGAACGGAGAACGAGCAATGTGACGAGAAGCGAGGCCGACTGAGAGTGTGCGACCAAGTAGCGACGCGACGATCGCGCCCGTGGAGGCTGAAAGCGCCGAGCGCTTATCAGCAGCGGTTGGAGCTACTGCGGGGGCAACAGACGTTGAACGTGGACGGCTAAAGCGCCGAGCGCTTGCCTAAAGCGGCGTGAGCTCTTGCGAGGGCGTGTAGTTGAGGAGAGCGTAGTGGATTGCAGCGAAGCGAGCGAAGGAATACAAATAGGGACGGCACTCTGTGTGACGTTCCGGCGGGAGGGTTGCACGTTGCATCCTTGGCGGCCATCTATGTGTTAACGAGCGTGAGTCAAGATCTGCAAGAAGAACGGAGTGAAAGAGCGCAAGAACCGACTGGGCGGATACGACCCGCACTAAACAGCCGCGAGAGGCGCGTTACAATAATAGAAACTGAAATATATGAGAAGATAATTAAACAATCTGGATCAATCGAAATAGCAGACATGAAACTTCCATGTTTTCTACTTGCATGCATGACATATCAAGCACACTTTGAAGGGTCATCGAATGCGTCTACTGTTAAGTAGCTACGCTCAAACGGCGCCAATCTCAACCGGAGCACTATCATCACCATTTTTTTTTCGGTGAGCTATTCAGGCTTTGCTGCCCATACACCCGAAGCATGGTAACATTCGACATGTCCTCCGTTTTTATGACTATCCGAACTGATTTGGACGGAAACAACTCTGGTGCGAAGCAACGGTCAAACGAATGGCAGGCACTCCCCTTGTTATCGTGCGTGGTCCACAAAAGCAATATTATGCTGGACATTTGCAACATTTTTGGAGTGGGCGTGTACACAAATTCATTGATGTACTGAAACGTGGACTGAGAGCATTTTTGTTTTGTCTCAGCCATTTGTGCGAATTTTGGTGACGGTCCCGTTTCGGCGGACGCGGACAACGAAACACTCCTTGCATGGGAATGGATCGTAACGCAGTACCCAAATGCCGGGAGGGCTCTGCATTACTATCCACTCGCGTGTAAGCAATGCTTCAAATTCATTTTCGTGACTTTTTTTCAAATGGTATCAAATTTAGTGATATTTTCTCAAAACGGTACTTTGGTAAATTTAGAGGTATACATTAACCCCGTCTGCTCTACAAAAATATGAATCTTGGCACTAAAAGGGACACAATGGGTACTCTCAATATTCTTCTTTGGCCCATTAAATAATTAAAACTTCTCTGTCCTGGCCATTATATTTTGTCAAAATGTTGGACAGATGAGATCAAGCCCTTATTCAAACGCTCACAACAGCGCGTATTTTCAAAAGCCTCTAAACGCAGAAAACTGCAGAAAAGCTGCGCCAAGTTTGATATCTTTTTTAGGGGCATGTGGTTTATTTTCGCAGATCACCAATTCATTTCAATCTGGCGAAAAATATTTTGCGAGCTTCTTCAGCTGTTCACATGGAAGGGTTGCTTCAGCGAAATCATGCATCAAACAGCTAAGAATGGCGTCAGATAAAATGAGTATTTTTACTGGTTAGAGTGAAGTGTTTCGAACCCGCGTTTCAACAGCTGCTACACCAGCCAATCACAAACCGCGATATTTTACCATGACATATCAGCTTGATGTAAATAATGAATTAAGGTGCAAATATAATTAAAGGAATTCGAACGCATCCTGCAGGAGACAGTTGATGCCAAGCTGGGTTGCAGGCCAGCGACATCGGGCTGACCTCCGTTGCCAAGCCTCGACGCTTCTTGTAGTGTGGCAACGTGTAGGCAATGTGCCCATGACGTTCGATCACTGTTTCCATGACATTTTGGGGAGTTAAAAAGCAGTAATCGAGCGTCTCGTACGATTGTCTGTCAAACGCACGCGACACTGCAGCAATAAGCTGGTCAATGCTGTACGTCTCCTTTTGGTACTGGAGAGTCTGGATTGCCTTGAAAAAAACAAGGTCCAGGACGTTCTTATTCGGAGATCGTGGTGGCTAGCATTTCATCTGCAGGTGCCAGCCATTCTCTTTTCCCACTTCTGAAATTTTGGGGTCGCTCTCCACCACATGCGGACAGCATTGGCTTGCTGGACGTAATTGCCCGCCATTTGTCGCCTGCGTATCAAAAGTAAAAATCATTAGTGCCATAGTAATAGGGAGGTAGTTTTCAATAATATCATACCTGGCCACACACAACGAATTGCTGGGAAAACGCATGATGAGGCGGCTCACGAGCGACACGCTCATCAATGCGATCCGTCGCAGTATCTGCTGGTGGCCAACCCCTTCTTGCAACAACCTTGCCTTGGAACTGCTCCTTCCAAATAGTCGTGGTTGTTTGGCGGCAACACCCAAATTCCTTAGCAGCGGTAGTGATAGCGCCGCGATCATCCTTCAATTGTCCACCGAGGAATAGCGATTTTACGGTGAATCTGCGCCGAAATGTCCGGGGTGCTGGGGCCACGGCCCATCTTGAAATGACTGGCTATCTTTTGCGGTGACCAAGTCACCGGATAAGTGTCAAATCGTGTTGTGCTCAATAATGTTTTATCCACTAATACTCGAGTGAGTTTTTTTCTGGAAAAACCCACGTGTTAATTCTTTAACGGACCGGAGAAGTATTATTATTCCTGCAAAAGGCGAAATATTGCCCTCCACCAACCTGTATGTCGACGCAGGCTACAGTTTTCATGTTAATGAGTTTTACTGAAGTATCTAAGAAAAAATATATTATTCTGTCTTGCACGGATTTTGCTGAGTGATTTTCAGCCTCAGATCGAGTATCACTCTAATTTATAACGTGGTCATAAAAATTCTGCCGGGCCAATTTGAATGGAATTACAGTCTAACAACGGCATCTATGGCTGATATAGATTGAATCGAATTCTACTCTGTTCCATCTCAAATTTAACACTTCTCGTTTTCAGTTGCTATTTTTGATCAACTGCGTCAAAAGTTTCGAATGAGGCCGTGAAATATTGCTCTCACTGAGGGCTTTCTGAACGTAATTTGTGATTGTTGCTGCGCCTATTATTCGCCGATGAAGAGGCAGAAAAGAGCAATCAACTTTAAGAGGTGAAGGTTTTTTTGTCGCAGGGACCACATAGAAAAGCGATTTTAGTCGGAATTTTGACCACCGCTTCGTCTCACTGAGATCTATCCAGTGATACTAACAGTCCTTTAAAAACATCTGCTGGCAGTTCAACACTGCTCCAAGTAAAAATAAGGTTTTACTTGATCATCATGGACAGTTTGGACCAATCATGGCGTTCCATCCCACAATAGGCACTAATTACTGCCTCTGAAAGCTGAATCAGATAAATGAATGGTCAGACATCAGTGTCAAAAAAGTACATGTTTCGTTGCAAAAAAGTGTTACCTGCCATGTCTCACTGGCAGAAGCTCTTCTTTCATGGCATCGAGGGCTCTTTGGCTGGCCAAATAGATGCCAGCATCACATGGCAGTGATGTCGGAAGGACACCTCTGCGCACATGGTGCTTTGAGATGCGGGGGAGTTTATAAGTATTATCCCCCCCGCAAGCTATAACACATTCTATATTTTTTTGTGCTGTAACGAAGCACTTATCTATCCTTCTACTTGGCAGATCACTATACGCCTTGTTCACTGCACTAATCAGAGCATCGACATTGAACGTGGGAGTGCGATATTGCACGGACTGTAGGGCGTTAAAAAGCCCCAAGTCAAGCACGTTCATGTCTGGTGACTTGGCGGGCTGATAGGCAATCTTGATATTGAGCAGCTTCGCAGCCTCAGCTATGAGTGGCACATCATGCGTCACATGAGGAGACGCATTATCTTGCTGAAGGATAATGCGCCTTCCATTTCGACCTGTAAATATTGCATGGAGAGACAAAAAATAGTTATGTCAATATCGATATCAGCACAATATTTGAAATAGGAGGGATACCTGGCCACGCCGCACGAATTGCTGGAAATACGCGCTCCAAAAGGAGCCTGGTATACACAGCCTTAGTCATACTCACGCTCTTAGTTTCTAGCGTCCCGGCCGGTCGGTTTGCGGAGCTCCGTATTGCCGCAACAGACTCAACAATCGGCCATATCCCCAGCTTTCCATTGAACTGAACCTTGCGATGGGAGTCATATCGAGGGCGGGCCACTGCTGCAAGGAACATCACCTTGCCGATGTATCGCTTATTTGCAGATGTGCGATGCGGCTCTGGTTCGTCCGCGGAAAGGTACACCTTCGAAGAGGCTTCATACATGTTAAACCACTTCTCGTCCAAATGGACAAGATCATACATGTGGTTGAACCTGTAAAGTCTCCCACCTGAATCATAATAGGAAACAATTAATAAATGTAAGTTCAACATATTTATCAATTATTACAGGTATGACATCAATGGGAATGTTGGTTTACCGACTGGACGCTGCACTTGGGCGAGCGCAAATTCGAGGCGTCGGAGCTTGTGTTCCGCTGTCAGAGCCGGCTTGACCCTAGAGACTGCAAGGCGAATCAACTTGCGCTTCAGGTATCGGAATACCGTAGTTGGAGGGATAGTTGTGGCCTCTGCGAGGCTGCGGATGGTTCGCCGATGTCCGTGCGGCACGGAAGAAACCAGAGCCGAGATTTCCGTTGCCGAGCGCTTCATAGGGGGTGCGCGCGGAGCACGCTTCGGCATCAGGAACGCCGAGGTAGAGCGCATGCGCCAGACTTTGGACGCAGTCTGGCGCGTGATCCCAAATGCAGCACCTGCATCCGTGAATACACCTCTCGGAAGATGGCCTTCCTTGAGGCGCTGTGTCAACCAGAGGGCGATGGCGATACGCCCTTCGACGGTGAGCTGCTTGTGGTGGAGGCGCGAGGTCATTGCGTGAGTGCAGTTTAGGAAATGAAAGAGTTGAGAATGCCCCGCGGCGTCTAGCGGCGAAGCCATCACAATGAAGATAAATGAATGGACGGTAATTTGCTTCCCAAGCGGGTTGCCCCAGCTGGAAAATTGGAACGAAAGATTGTTTGTGTCGCATCGGAAAATTAGCCAAAACGTGATCCCCGAACCTCCTTCCGTTTTGACCAATTGCATTATGAATACAGTTAATGTGTGTCGCACATAAAACCCTTGCGTTAAATTTGAGATGGAACAGAGTAGTATGTGATTTCCGGGAGACGATTTTGTAGTCAGTACATAAACGGGACATAATGTATGGCTACTGAGGATACGGTTATGATATGGATAGGGGAAAAGGAAGGGGTGAAACTATACTCACGAAATCAAGCCAAAGCAATACCTGAGGCTTGATATTTGTGCGCGCAGTGCGCGGTTATAAACCAGGACCAAGCATGCTAGAACCCCACCAACCCAATACGGTTGAACACACGTTAATTTTTTGTTGAGCTGGGGAATATTCTCTTTACGGCTTCTACGATTTTTGGGTTTTGTGAGTACATGACATCCGTCCTCAAGTTTTAGGGTTAGGACACTCCCCAAGAAATGGTACAATCATTGGGTGAACTTTTCCTGAAGCAGCAACACGCGTCCATTTTGGCTGCAGATGCGATTATATATATATGTATGTATATATAAGTAGCGTGATAATCCGCCAGTTTGTCTAATTGGATTGTTAACCCGTTGGTGGAGAGTCTATGTGACGGGGCCGTCACACGCACAATGTGCAGAGGAAGTTCCTTGCTTAATAAGCTTTAAAGTGACGGAGTCTCTTCGGACGTCGCTAGTTTATACCCAAGGCAAGTACTTTGCACCTTTGGTTCTGTTATTAGGACCGTGTTTAACCCCTTGCTCCCCGGCCTCAAATCCCAGGGTATATTTTTTGCTCGATGTTGGCCCGGCCAACATACTACTATATAGGAATTTGTATATGCTGCAGTTAAGTACGAATTTGTTGGAGGTGGATGAGCAAAGGTAAAACCAGGCGGATCCAGCATGATTGTCAATATGTTGCGCTTTTGGTAGCTCAAAGCAAAAATATGCTGGCTAAACAAACATTTCGGGTGGCCTGTTTATCGTAACCTCTCTTTTTCTGAAACGAAATGCACTGTTTAGCGCACTTCCCACAAACAGATGACCTTGCAGGAACCCAAAGACCAATGAAAAGCTAAGAAAAGTTGTCGTGTGGATCAAGGAGACTTGGTAACTGGCTACTGATGTGAAAAGTCATGCGAAAATGCAAAAATCATACAGCAATCCAACAATTGAGCGATGTCATCTCAGTCGTCGTGCGCCTCAGAGCCCTCATTTTCGTCTTCCTCGTCCGCTTCTTGTTCATCGTCGTCCTCTCTCCTCTCTCGATCGTCCTGCTCTGCTTCCATGTCCACCCGTCGGCGTCGCTTGCTCTTCCCCTGTCGACCAGCTGGCGTTCGGTCTTGGACGCGGTGGCGGCGCAGAAGTGCCTCGGGGATGTCTTCTCCGTTCCCCCAGTCGGCATGCCAGATCTGAAAACATGTCTTCGTCTTACCGGCGCGTGCGATGTTGCACATGTGCTTGCTGCAGCCATATTCAAACAGATAGACAATTAGACACGACGGCGAGTCGGTAGGAAGCATAGTAAACAAGGCTTACCGCAGATGACCAGTCGAGCAACCCGGGCAGAAATACTTGGTGTATTTTCGTGGCTTGATCAGGTACACAGCGCAGACCTTGCATGTTCGCGCACGACGTTTGGTCGTTCCAGCAGAGGTCGTCACCAAGTCTGGGTTCTCGGCGATCCAGTGGCCGGGGTCGATCGCCACGCTGCCTCCCCCTTCTGCTACAGCAGATGCTGCAGGGGTCCGCGGCGAAGTCGTCGTTCTGTCTTCTGCTCTCGTTGCCGCCTGGACCGCATAATTACACGTAGTTAGCAAAGAAAATGACGCTCATTCTAACAGCAAGAACTCGTACCTCAATGGTCTTGAAACTTGCTTCGTCCACCGCGAGTAGCTGCTCATGAAGTTGCGAGAAGAATTTGTGGTGCTTTGCACGGGGCTGGCCTGTCGTTTTCTTGTGATGGCGGAACACAATGAAAGAGTTCACCATCACCATGTCAAGCAGTCCCAGAAAGAGTGTCCGGTAGTACTTGCGCGATTTGACCGCGAGTTGAACGCTGTACCGCTGCATCCGGAGCTGGTCATGGATGTCAACACCGCCCATCCAGCGCTGGTAATCTCTGACCAGCCCCGGTGCTGGGAAATTGACGCGCTCTTTGCCCACACGTCGATCTAAAATGCGGCAAAAACACATAGAAATAGTGAGACTACAAATACACAACTCAAACACATGAGCACTTACAGACTGGGCCGAGCTCGCGACTGCCTCCCGTGGCTATCATGTGGACGGGGTGCTTATCCTGCCACATGCAAGCTGTCAGCTGTGGGAAGGTCTTGTTCTCCGCCAGCAACACAGTCCCCCGTGGGAGCATCTCGCTCTGTTTCTGCGTGTACTTGGTGATCACGCCCGCAGCGAAGCCTCGCCGGAACGTCTGACATGTGCCAGTGAAATAGAGGCGTCGGTGAAGCAGCTCAAGAGCTAACTTCACCGAAGTGTAGTACCGATCGGCCACTACGAGTCTCCATTGGGAGGTGGGCGAGGGGGGTAACAAGACGTTCATGTTCCGGATGACGGCAGCTTCCCCCGTTGCGTTGTCCTTTGGAGCTGGGATGGCAAGATGATTCTTGGATCCCACATACACCTCCAACCTATGTTGGATGCCAAATCAGAAATGATACATTATGTTAGCAAATCCAACATAAATATTAAACGACAAAAAATGCCGGCGAGCCGAAGCTCACCGGCAAAAAGGTTAGTGTCATCGCATGGGGCAACCTCAACGCACCTCATGCAGTATGCAGTGTCTCCACAGCATGCGACGAACAGTTTGGTGCCCCATTTGTGCGGCTTGTCGGGATTGAACTGACGCATGGGATTGTAGCGCGAACGGGATGGCAGAATCGCTTCATCAAATGCGATTACAGGTCCCGCGTCGTATCCACGTGGGAATGTACGTTGTAGCACATCAACGACGGACTGGATCTTCCACGCTCGATCTACTGATGCTCGTGGTGACTTGTTGTTCGTGAAGTGCAGGTTCATGAGGATGTGGTCGAATCTGTTCCGAGACAGGA
>MBAC02006861.1:0-10335 GCA_001712635.2 Nothophytophthora sp. Chile5
AGCGCACACGGATAACGTAACGACACGTTATGTGCAACCAGAGGTAAATTAACGTCGACAGGTTCTCGCGTCGCTTTTTGTTGAGCCTGCTGTCGTCCAGGAGCAGCACGTTTTCAGTTCAGGATTTGCCGCTCTGGGTTTGTGGGGCTGTCATTACCCGCTAAGCACGGCCACTCATCCGCTCGCTGCCTTATCCCAGCGAACGAATAAGGATCATCCCTGAGCTTGAGGAGTTCGCATTGCGGTATTATAGCTTATAGCGCGCACTTTTGCCCCAACGTCAGACCGCTGAACATGTGAGCATCGCCAAGTCTTTTTCTCCTGCGCCGCTGCCATAAAGATCTCTATCAGTAGCCAGTCACGCATGAGGAACACACCACCTTTGAAACATCAGCGGGGAGACGAAAGGTAGTGCGAAGGTCGAACGATTCCAAGGTTGCTTGCTATTCAATTGGCGACCTTGACATCGCCCAATTATCTATTTGATGCTGCGGCCGAGTGCCGATAGCTCACGTATCCGGAATATCCGCCTGCCCACGTTAGGCGTCGGGCGCCCTCGAGCTGCATCTCCGACCGCGCTGCTTGATACACTAACTTACAGCGAGCAACGTTCTGCTTGGCCATGTTGGGCGCCTGGAAGCGCTTGCCCAAACCCAATTAAGACTTCGACGATGAATTCGTTCAGGGTTGAGAAAAAAAATGTTCATGAATTATTCCAATTAAAACACGAAATAAATAATTGGCGAGGTCTCAATTAAAACCCAATTATTCATACCGCTCGTTGACATTGGTGCGCATGTGCACACTCTCTAATCTTATCGCGCGTGCGCAGGAGGCGTTCAGTGTCGGTTCTAGCTTGATGGCATCCTCTTTACCTCCCCAAAGTACCCTTAATCCCAGGTCTCCATCCAACAAGCACTGCCATCCTAGGTTCGTCAAGCCACGGCACTCAGTAGCAGCATCGATGCTTGACTTTCAACTGCTCAATCGATAATTGAGCGATGTCAAGGTCGCCAACTATATAGCAATCCCGATGACTGCGACGAGTAAGGCCATCCTGCCGCTGCTTCGCTACACTGTCCGTGCCGTTTGCTGTGTGAGAATGCCAAAACGATATTTGCTGCGGCAGTCAGCTCATCTGAGCGATGGGAACGAACCTCGAACAGACCGCCAGTGATCCCTTTGCACATCGTGCCGAGCCGCCGACGCGACCACACGCGTCTGTGCCATGTTGAAGTGTGCCACCTATCGATGGTTGGTGCGCATATAGATGGTCCGACCCCTCTTCAAGGCTCCGAACGACTCTGTATTCATGTGTCGGAGTTTGTGGGCTGTTGCGGTACCGATGGCGCTTTCTCGAGCGCTTGCCGCGTCATTTTGCCTCAGCGCCAGGTGGGAGTAGTTATCTCCCTTCCAAATGGAATCGACCGCCTTTTTCTCAATGTTTCATTGCTACAAAGAACTCCAGCACATCTGCGGAGCCGGCAGCTGGTACATACAGGTAGATCGCCTCCAATTACTCGAAAGGCGACACGAAAAGAATTCGCTGCTCCCATTTCGAGCTCCCGAAAGCGATACGAAACCAGGCGAGTCGCTCCTTGTCTCGCAGCCCCTTCCACGGCGATCATGCATGCAGACAGCTCAACCTCAACTGCAGCAGAGAAACCGCGGTGCGTTGAGAAGATGGAACGATTCAGCGTCGGCGACTCGGTCACCTTCGCCGTTGTCAACTGCCGGCTCGCGCTCTTATCTTTTGCGTGCTGTCCATCCAGAGGTCGCGCAGGAGCTCTCTCCGCCTTCGACAGTCGCACCCAACAGCGCTCTTTTCGGGTGAGAAATTCTCACCAGGCGTGAGGTGCTCGCTCGGCTTCTTCTGGATCCAAGATACGGCGAGGGATCCTGGCTTCAACACGCGCCCCTTCCTTCCTTCGCTTCTGTCCATCTGCGACCATGATGGTCATCAATGCCATCGCCCCAACGGGAAGAGAGCGGGGACGAGTGCTTGGAGTCCATCCGCCTCCCGTTGAGAGCTGGTGGTGGTGGTCAAGTGGAGAGTGACGGTCTTCTTCCCAGCGACAAAGAAGGAGTGTTGGTCTCCGAACGGAGACAGTCGATCCACCGAATGGCCCACGACTGTGCCCCCCAATTGGAACTGCCCCGGCTTGTGGCGTTAGCTGATGGATTCACCCCCAAAGGCGCCTCCCTGACATCATGTCATCATCAGCCAGCAGCGGACGGCCAGGTGCCGCACGAGTGTGATCATTCGATTTTCTCCTCGCGGTCGATTCGTGACCGGAGGAGAGAGACTCGCCGTAATCAGCAGATTAGACGCCGGACGGGAGGTCTCTCCGCGCTGGCACCCAAGGTAACGAACGGCCTTCCAATCGGCCGGCCTGCAGCTGGAGTCCGCTCTTCCAATCGCCAGATTGGAACCCCCAGCAGGCGCTCCATCCGGCTCGCGCAGCGTAGGCAAGCGCACGGAGTGGGACCGATTCTATTCGCCGATTAGATGGGCGAGCAGACATGGAAACGTCGTGCGCGGATCCTGAAACGCCATGGCGACCAGTCGACGCTCTCTGCCCAAAAGTTCAACGAGGGCGAGAGAACGACGAGGAGGAATCTGCCATGTGCGAAGCGCAGACACCACCGAAACTCTCAGGAGAACCAGGCCTGGGGCGTTTGTCCTACAGCCTGAGCACTGCTGGCCTGCGGCCCGTGGCTGCTGCCCGTGTCTTCAGATTCCTGTGGCCATATCTTCAGATTCCTGTGGCCATGTCTTCAGCTTCCTGCGGCTCGCAGTGGAGTCAGTTCGGGCTTTACGAGGCCTGGCGCTTTTTTCAGCAAATTTTGACTGGCGGAGGGCGAGCAGCGACTGGCACGAAGGCTCGGGCTGGGAGCGTGTGACTGCAGTGTTGGTGCCACCGAAAAGGGTCGGCAGAGAACGGCGAGTATACGTATACTTAGAAGTGGATGGGGATTAAACCATATAACCTGTCGAATGAAGTAAAATCAAAATTGCTTTTAGCAGGAACGGACCTCTTATCGCTGATAGCCGGCGCTACCTTGTTCGCATGTGCTAGCATTCCGCCCTTATCACACACAGTATACACTTCGCAGTTGCAATGGTTCTCTCGCTTGACAGCGCCTCCGACACTGGCAATGGCATCGCAGCAAGCGAGCGGAATCAGGGCGACTTTGGTGCAGTACTCGACGCGGATCATGGCGGTTGAGGCAGCATTGACTGGTGCGCGGCGACACTGCACTATACGTCAGATATACATGTCGACGGGTGGCGATATTGTCAACCCGCCGTCCCCAACCGTGTGCTGCATCCGTCAAGACTCGCAGTCTGTCGGGCTGGCAGCGCGGAACTTGTAGCGTCGGCGGCCGCCAGCACGATTATTTAGCGCTTGTCGATCGCTGTCAAACAGGTTTGTAAAACAACTCCCTGCTCAACGCGAGCGAATCTCCAGCCAGACGTATACTGCGTTTCGGTGGCAGCACTCGCTTGGGTGTGAGCGGTTGGGTGCTGATTCCGTGCGGCACATCTCGCGTCACCGACCGGCTCGCACCTGCACAGCGTGATGGGGCGGCGTCAGAAGGGATTTCCCAGACCCGCGTGTCCCGGCTTTGTGGGGTTCAAACCGGCCACGTCGGCGGTTGGGGCGGAACCGCGCTCTGCGATTGGTCGGCTTCTCACCACCAAGGTTTTATTACGTGTTCGGAAGTAACGCCGCCTCCCGAGGTTTTTCCGCCTTCCCTGCTGCAAACCGGTAACTGGTCCGTTCTTCCCGAGCCCTAGCTGCTCGCCGTCTGTGAGCAGACGCGACCGCTGACTACCGCCACCGACCGGACTGGACCACAAAGAACCCGCCGCTCCCTCCGCCGCTCAAAAGCCGCGCCTTCCCCATAGTTAACAAGGCGAGTCGCGCGTGAGTGTCGCACCTACCTTCGCCCCCCGCCCGCCCGCAGCTCGCGGCTCTCCGCCAGCTGCCGCTCTGTCCGCTAGTTTCCCTTTTGGCGCGCGGATCGCAAGCCAAGAAGCCCAAGCCAAGCACAGGATGGCGCCCAGCCTCGTGGCCCTGTCGCCGCAGCCGCAGCACGAGGAGCTGGCCTCCTGCTGCGCTGCCGCAGCCTTCAAGAGCGCGGCGTCGCCCACCAAGAACGCGGCGCTGCCGCCGCGCCCCACCACCGCCAGCGTCAATCCAGCCTCCGCGGCCGCCCAGGCGCGCGCGCGCACGCAGAGTCTGCCGGCCGGGGACGACGCGCTGGCGCTGGGCGCGGACAGCCCCTGGATGCAGCAGGCCGTGGACCGCGGCCTGTTCCGCCGCTTCGAGGAGGTGAGCGCCGAGGTGGCGCGGCTCACGCGCATCCAGCAGATGGACGCCTTCTCCTCCGAGGCGGGGGACGCGGCCGAGCCCAACCCGGAGATGGCGGTGGTGCAGGAGGAGCTGCGCCAGGCGCGCCGCAGCGCCGAGCGACTCAGCGCCAGCCAGAAGCAGACGCTGCAGCAGCTGGAGAGTCAGAAGGAGCGCGGCGTGTGGCGGCGGTACGTGGGGCTGGCCACCGGCGCCTCCAGCCACCAGCAGAAGAAGCGCGAGCAGCTCAAGCAGGCGCTGGGCCGGCAGATGACGGAGGCGGTGCAGGTCGACGCGGAGCTGCAGCGCCTGGAGCGGCGGTCCAGCTCGCTGGTGGACGACTGGCGCCGCTCGTCCTTCTCCAGCGTCAGCGGCCGCAGTCTGTGTCCGCAGCCGGAGGAGGAGGAGGACGGCGACGACGTGTTCGCCGACGAGCTGGACCTGGCCGAGCGCCTGGCCGAGCTGGAGCGCGAGAAGCAGCACCTGCTGCGCCAGCTGCTGCGCACGCTGCGGCTGCCGGACGCGCTGCAGATGCACACGCACGTGGCCATGTACGCGTCGGAGGCGCAGGCCAGCGAGTCCATCCTCAAGCAGATCGCGCGCTGCACGGAGCGGTATCGCCAGGCGCTGCAGCTGCTGCGCATGGCGCTGGCCACCGTCGTGTCGTCGCAGTACTCGGGCTCGGCCAGGGAGTTCGCCAACGGGCCGTTCGCGCTCACCGTCGAGGCCGGCCAGCTGCTGGAGGCGGCGGCCATGGGCATCCAGCCGGAGGCGCGCCGCCGCTACCGCAGCTTCGCGCCGGAGCTGCAGCGGCTGCAGCTGCCCAAGTTCCCGCAGGTCGTGAGCGACTTCGTGCGTCGCGCGCGCACCAACTTCGACCCGCGCAGCGCGCTGGCGCAGGAGGCCGCGCGGCGCCTGCCGGCCTGCGAGACCACCATGGTGCTCACGCACAAGCTGGTGGTGGAGAAGCTGGAGCTGCTGGAGCGCTGGAAACGCACCGTCGAGCAGGACCAGGAGCGCGCGCTGGCGGCGCAGCGCCGCCTCGAGACGCACCTGCAGCAGCGCCTCGCGGTGCTGGCGCGCTCCGTCTCGGTCTGACGCCGCAGACAGCCGCTGGAGCGGGCGCCAGGCGCTCCCTAGTCGGCGCTTGAGTCTTAGAGAAGCACGCAACAGCCGCAGCGCAGCGCCTGCAGCTAGACAGCTAGACGCGCTGCTAACGAGGGCAGGAAGAGGCGGGCTCCTCCCTTCGCCCGCCAGAGCTCATACACGCCACGTAAGTTATGTTGGACGACGAGTCCGTCCGCCGCCACGCGAGGAGCTGGCCACACACACAGGTCAAGACGACGCACGCGACAGCCTCCGACAGGGGAATGAATACATGCACGTCACACCTTGTTTGCTTCTTGTCTGCTTGCTCCGCGACCGGCCGAGCCTCGTCCGGCCTCGCGCCTGGTCTAGACCGCCTCCCTGCCTCCCGCCCTCGTGCATGGCGCCAGTCCGTCAGTTCCACTCGCCCATGCCGCTCACGTCGTCGCCGTCGGGCGGGTCCATGCCGGGGTGCGTCATGTTGTTCCCGTTGAGGTCGCGGTAGGTGCGGCCCATCAGGAAGTCCTGCCCCGCCAGCGACGAGCGCGCCTGCTGGCCCTGCTGCTGCTGCTGCTGCTGCTGCAGGTCGCCCCCGAACATGTGGTGGTCCTGCAGCTGGCGCTGCTGCCCCGACAGACTCTGCGCGCCGAACACGTCCTGCGAGTGCAGCTGGCCGGGCTGGCCGTCGTCCCCGTAGAAGCCGCTGCGCGCGGCCGTCGGCGCCGGCTGCTGCGCGCCGCCGCGCGAGACGTCGCTGGGCGCCATGTAGGGCGAGCCGCGCAGACTCGGCGGCGTGCTGCCCACGAAGTGGCTCGAGTCCTGGTGCCGCAGCACGTCGTGCTGGTGCATGTCCATGCCCATCTGCGCCGCCTGCTGCGCGTACAGGTCCTGGCCCCCGCCGATGCCGGACGGCATCAGCATCCCCTTGGCCACGTCGCCGTACAGCGGGTGCTGCATCTGCCGCGGGTGCTGCTGCTGCTGCTGGAGCGCCGCCTGCTGCTGGAGCTGCTGCTGCTGCTGCGACAGCATCTGCAGGTGCGAGGAGCTCTGCTGCCCCACCTGCGGGAGGTTCGGGGCGGGAACCTGCGGCGAGTGGCGGCTCGGCGCCTTGCTGCGCTGGAACTGGCGCTGCTGCTGCTGGCGCTGTTGCTCCTGCTGCCGGCGCTGAAGCTCCAGACGCTGCTGCTCTTGCTGCTGCCGGCGCTGCTGCTCCTGGCGCTGTTGCTCCTGGCGTTGCTGCTCTTTCCGCTGCTGCTCCATGCGCTGCTTCTCCATGCGCTGCTTCTCCTTGCGCTGCTGCAGCTCCAGACGCTGCTGCTCCAGACGCTGTTGCTCCTCAATGCGCCGCTGCTCCTCCAGCCGCTGCTGCTCGAGGCGTTGCTGCTCCAGACGCTGCTGTTCGAGACGCTGCTGCTCTTCCAGACGCCGCTGCTCCTCCATCCGCTGCTGCTCGAGACGCTGCTGCTCCCGGCGCTCCTGCTCCAGTCGCAGCTGCTCCAGACGCTCCACACGTAGTTTCTCTCGACGCTCCTGCTCCAGACGCTGCTGCTCCCGATGCTCCTGCTCCAGACGCTGCTGCTCCAGACGCAGCTTCTGCAGTCGCTCCTGCTCTTGACGCCGCTGCTCTTGACGCTGCTGCTCTTGCCGCTGCTGCTCCTGCTGGCGCCGTTGATCCACGCGTTGCTGCTCCTGCAGACGTAGCTGCTCGAGGCGGTGCTGCTCCTGTCGCTGCTGCACCACCGATTGCTTCCGCTGCGGCTGCGGCTGCTTGTTCAGGACTTCGAGGGCCTGGCTGAGGAACGCCTGCTGGTCCTGCTCCCTCGCGCCGCCGGATTTCTGCTTCTTGCCCTCTCGACGCTGCCCCTTCGCCGACGACGCCATCGCCGCAGCTTGATCGCCAGAAGTCAAGGAGCTGAACAGATCAAGGCGCGAGCCACTGGCACCCGGGATGTCAGGCAGCACCGACGAAGTGATGTCAGCGATCGCGCGGGAAGCCTGCTCCAAATCCCCTTCGCTGTCGTCGTCCTTGCCAGCGAGCACCTTGCCTTCGCTGGAACTGTCGTGGCCATTGCCGCCTTTGGCGTTCGAGTCCTCGTTGCCGAGCAGAGAGGAGATGCCTTTCACGTCACTCGACGGCGCCGTCTTGCTGCCCGACGCATGGCTCTTGGCGGCTGCGTCGCTCATTCCTTTCGTGCTGGAGCTTGTGCTGGCCCCCGTGCTGTTGTCAGAGAGCGAGTCCGCTTTGTCCATGCGCGGCTTCTTCGCGTCCGGCTCTTCTGCGCTCCCGTCGCCGCCGTCGCCGTGCTGTGGCGCGTTGGCTTCGTCATCATCTTGGTCGTCTTCCTCTTCCTTCGCCTTTGCTTCCGCCTCCTCCTTGAGCCGCAGCTGCTCCTCCTCTTCCTCGGCCTTCAGGTCACGACACTTCTGGAACAACAGCTCCGTCATGTTGATGATCTCCTCGCTCAAGTGCTCCTCGTGCGCAATCTTCAGAATGCCGCCCAGCGTCTTCCGCATGCGGGTGCGGTTCTGGCGGATCGCGTTCAGATTCACCTCGTAGTTCGCGATCTGGCGCTCGATGAGACGTCGCGACGGCGGGATCTTCACCTTGGCGAACAGCGCGGGCGTCGGAGGCAGCTTGATCGCCGCGCCCGAGCGCTTCCTCTTGGTGCCGATCAAGGTCAGCGACTCGTTCAGACTCGACGTCATCTTCTCGAAGTGGTTCTCCATCTTCCTCCACTCGTTCACCGAGTCGGCGATGTCCCGGAGCTTGTCCAGCAACACGGTCAACAGCAACTGGTCGCTGCTGGTCGTCATGAGCTTCGTACTGTAGCGGTACGACGGCACAAAGCGCTTGTTGATGTTGCTGGAGCGGATGAAGTTGCGGCGGTGGCTGATGCTCTCCAGCAGCATCTGGTTGTAGTGAATCTTCTGCTCGCACTTGCCCAAGTCGCTCGTGTACTGGTTAATCAGGTCCACGATCTTCATCACGGCGCTGGCCTCCATGGTGCGCGACTCCTCCAGCTGCATCAGCTCAATTTCGGCGCGACGCAAGTGCTTCTCCGTGCGCCTGGCGAGCGTGCTCGTGGTGCGCTCGAACTGCGACTGCGAGGACAAGATCTGGTGGCGAAGGTCGAAGATCTTGATCAACGCATCCACCTCCGACTTGACGCTCGACGCGCTTCCGCCTCGATCCTCGTCCGTTTCGTCGCCCTCCTCATCCTCCTCCTCCTCATCATCCTCTGACCGCGTGGCCGCCAGGATCTCACGCTTGCCGTATTCGACAAGCTGTACCAGCTGAGTCTTCTCAAGATGGACCAGCGTCGCGCCCGTGCTGTTGGCGATCAAATGCGCCCGGTCCTTCTTCGATGACACCTCCTCAATCAGAGAGTCGATCAAGACCAAGAACTTCTCTTCAGCCTGAGGACAGGGACAGCAACGGATGCACGAAATGGGGTGTTAGGGATTCAAGCATCTCAGTAAGCGGTCACCAAGCATTCTGCGCCACTTCCACGTACACTTAAGGGCTTTGAGCGATCCGCAACAGCCAGTTGCGCATCGCTGTCAGCTTCGTCCACATTTTCGCCCTCACTGTCAGTCTTGGCCGGCTCCACACCATCTTTCACCACAGCCACTTCGGCGCCAGCACCAGCCTCGATGGCTTCCTTCTTCATCTTCTTCTCCTCCGCAGTGCCGTTCTTGCCGGCAACAGCGACCGCTGTCTTATCTTCCGCAGTTGTAGCAGCAGCAGGTTCGTCACTTTCGTGTTGCTCCGCTTCATTCGCCTCCTTTTCCGTCGACTCCTTCGAACTTTCGCCAGTCGCGTCGGCTGCTGCCTCGGAGGCATCGACAGCTTCCTTCTCGTTGCTCTCAGCCTCACCAGCAGCCGCATTCTCAGCGTCCTCCATACTCACATTCTCGCTCTCAACCGGCTGCGTCTCTCCACCCGCTTTCTGTTCGGCGATGGTCTCCACGAGCACGCGGCGGGTTTGCTGCAGGAACTCCAGGATTCGGTTGGCTTGACTCGTAAGACACTTCTCGCAGAACCACGGCGCCGACGGGACCGCCTCGAGCGGCGGATGCGCGCACGCGAAGTGCGTCTTCCGTTGACACGCGGTACACTTGACGACGTCCGTCGTAGCGTCTTTCCTGCACGTGTCGCACTTCTGCTCAAGTACCAGCCACACGACAAGGTCAGGATGATCCGGCACTGAATAAGCAAGCAATTCACTAGAGCCAAGGTTGGCCAGGCTGGGTCGACGTACCGGAGCCGCTTGCCGCTTGACGCTCTCCGCAGCCGCCTGCGCCGTGCGCTCCTTGGCCGTGGGAGACGGGGCGGGCGTCCGCTTCTCCTTGTTAGCCGTGCGCGCGTTGGTGCCGCGCTTGCGGATGTTGACGCGGTCCTTCATGTCTTTGAGACTCTCGCCCGAGGCCGCCGAGAACATGGACGACCAGCCGGCGTCGGTCTTGAGCGCTGCTCAGTCCAGGAAAAACGGGTCAAGAGAGAATGAGTGAGTGTTTGTAAGCAAGAGAGAAGGATCGTTGGGGCTCATAACGGCCGGGAGAAGCAGGATGTGGGACAGGAAAGCCATAGAAAGAAGCAGCCACGAGACGTACAAGGGTTCAGCGTGCGCTTCATCTGCAGCGCGCACGGCACGGGGGACGTGTACACCATGTCCTTGAAGCGGATGGAGCCATCCGGAAGCAAGTCCGCGTATACACGCTTCCGGTAGTACGACACATACAGCCTCTTCGCCCCTGTCCGCACGACAGCATTTCCCCGTTTCCCATGCGTAAAGTCAGTCAAACGAACCTCACGACCGAAGGCTGAACACCGCAACTGAGCGCGCCGTCGTACCAGGCGACAGGAGGTTCTCTTCAATCAGCGCCAGCA
>MBAC02006863.1:0-17865 GCA_001712635.2 Nothophytophthora sp. Chile5
GCATGGTGATGGTGGATGGTATAGCCACCACGCAATCCTGGGCTCAACCCGTGGTCCCCAGGATCTCGCCTTTCTGCTTGACTTCCAGTCTTCACTTCCATTTTCCCCTCTCCTCCGTGAGGGAGTCCTTCCTTCATCAGCAAAGGGCCCCAGCCGCTCACAGCACTCCGTGCAGCAACACGGGCGAGTCGACAGTGACGACATCTCCAGGGGTCGACAGCAGCTCGCCGCCAAAGCAAAGTGCAGCGCCAATTGCAATTGAATACCCTCAGTCCCATGTCGGCCACCAACGACCACCGGCCGATGGCTCGTACTAAATTTAGTACTGGTCGTGGGAGCGTGGCGATCCTGTCGATGGAGCCTCATAACCTTAAACTTGCTCTTTAACGTTAGGACGTACACCTGTCGGTAGGACGTACAACTGTCGATTGCTTGGCCGTGTCATCATGAATGTTGGTCGTCATTGGACATGACGCAAACACACCATCATTTATTGGTTGAAAAAAGCATCAACTTCTCCAATATCCACCAATCACACGCACGTAACCACCAGAACGTACCCCTCCGCAATTCGTGGCTCTTCCAGCAGCTCCGTCCAACCCCATCAATTCTCAGACGCCCCCTTCCTACCAGCCCGCACGCGATGACCATGGCGCCGTCGCCACAGGTGCAGGCGCTGCTGCTGGACATGGACGGCGTGCTGGCCGAGGTCTCGCAGTCCTACCGCCAGGCCATCGTGGACACGGCGCGTCACTTTGGCGTGACGGTCACGCCCGAGGACATCGACCAGCAGAAGCTGGCGGGCAACGCCAACAACGACTGGCAGCTCACGCAGCGGCTGATCGCCGAGCGGCTGCCGCTGAAGGACGCCACGGCCGCCATTCCGTCTCTAGACGCGGTCACGGCGCAGTTCGAGGCGCTGTACCAGGGCGTGGGCAGTACGCCGGGGCTATGCGACCTGGAGACGCTGCTGACGCCCAAGGGACTGCTGCTGGAGCTGCACCGCCGTCTGCCGAAGGGGATGGCGGTGGTTACTGGCCGCCCCCGCAAGGACTGCATCAAGTTCCTGGCTACGCATGGCATCGAGCACCTGTTCCCAGTGCAGATCTGTATGGAGGACTGTCCGCCGAAGCCGTCGCCTGAGCCCATTCTGTTGGCGCTGAAGGCATTGGGCGTGAGCGCCGAGCACGCCGCCATGGTGGGCGACACGGTGGACGACATCATCGCCGGCCGGAAGGCCGGCACCATCGCCTACGGTGTGCTCACGCCGCAGGTGTTTGCCAAGGCTGTGCTGGAGCAGACGCCCGCGGCCATCGGCAAGGTCCTGGAACAGGTCGGCGCCTCTACTGTGTTGAACCCGGGGCTTGCCGAGCTGCTGGATCTCGTCCCGCCGCCAGCAAATTCCAAGCCTTCGACTGCCTCTGTCTCCTCTACTGTGAATGGCTACGCGTCTGCCGCCCGTGAAGCGCAAATCTCGCGCGTCACCAAGGAAACGTCCATCAGCGTCAAGCTTTCGTTGGACGGCACGGGCAAATCGAAGGTACCCGATTGGATGGCATTGACTGATTTGGATGGGTCAGTGGACTCACGCTTATTGCGTTGTGCTGCATGTAGGTGAGCTCTGGCATCGGGTTCTTGGATCACATGCTGACGGCTCTGTCCAAGCACAGTCGCTTCGACCTGGAGCTCGAGTGCAAGGGCGACACGTGGATCGACGATCACCACACGACGGAGGATTGCGCGCTGACGCTCGGCGAAGCCTTCGATCAGGCGTTGGGCGACCGCGCAGGCATCGCACGCTTCGGCTCGGCCTGCGTGCCGCTGGACGAAGCGCTGTCGCGCGCCATCGTGGACATCTCCAGCCGCGCGCACAGCGAGATCAACCTGCAGCTGGTGCGTCCGATGGTGGGCGAGCTCTCGTGCGAGATGATCACGCACTTCTTCGAGTCTTTCGCCAGCGCGGCGCGCCTCACGCTGCATGTGGACGTGCTGCGCGGACGCAACGACCACCACCGTGCCGAGGCGTCGTTCAAGGCGTTGGCTGTTGCGCTTCGCACTGCGGTCAAGCACGATGCCACGGCCGGCATCCCAAGCACCAAGGGCGTCTTGGCATGAGCTGGAGGCCGCGTCGCCCCAGTTGTCATGTGGCGTTGAAGTAGGACTCGCCTCGGTGCTGTTGGGGACAGCGCCTTCAGAGACTATGAAGGATCCGAGTTGCCTGAGTAATATAACCGCCATGATGATGATGCCCGCGATGTTAATGGTAAGGCGCCCGTGCTTCGCTGAGCCTGCACTTGACCTCTGGTCTGTGGAGTGCTGTTGGCTCGCCATCGGTTGCCGAGAAGGTCATGGCAATGGCAATGGCTTTGGGGTGAATGCATAGGACAGTCAGATCGAGTGAGTGTGTGGCCAGGAAGGCGCGTCTGTGTCAACAATAGAGTGGGAGCTGTGCGGGAATGAAGCCACTTGTCCAGTCAACAATGGTTTGTTGACAGGCCGCCATTTTACGAGCTAAAATGTAGCTCGAAGTACTTTTGTCGCCTAAAAGGTTACGATAAGGCTAAATTTTGACGGTAGCAGACCATTTTATCGTGGAAAATGAAAAGTCGCAAACATTTTGCTAGCTGGAGTTATGCCAAACGACAAGTTTTCTGTTCGGCCATTGGGACCACTCAACAATATTTTCCATCTCCAGAACCGACTTCGAAGTATCTTGCAGCACACCCCACGACGTGAAAGCAACAGGTCGCTAAACCCAAGCCGCCAGCTGGATTTCAATGCGGGAAGCGGAGCACGAGCGCCTTCCCTGTGCCTCCCACTCCTTCTCTCGCTCTTCTTCTCCAGTGGCTGGGAGGCCTCCTTTGCAGCCTGAGAGCGGCCACCCTGCCTTCCAGAGAAGACTCATTCCCCAATCTGCGGCCCCAATCACACTCCACTCGCCCACCCTTCGACACGCGCAATGGCTCCGATCTCGAGCTTCGCCCTGGCTGCCTCGACGCTGCTGGTCGCCTCGGTGGCCGTGACTTCGGCGCAAGAGTGTTCTTCCAGCGTGAGTGAGACTATCATCGCCACCATCGACAACAGCACGTACTTCGACACGTGCGCGGTGGAAGAGGAGGGCGTGACGTTCAACGTGACCACGCTCTTCGACGTGCTCAACTTCACGTCGGCGGACTTCATCTTGTTCTGCAACTCGTCCACTTGCTTGGGCCCTGTGCACGAGATGCTGCGCTCGATCCCGTCGGACTGCCTCATCCTGTACGAAGGCACGGAGCGCAACCTCTCGGAGGAGGTCACGGCCCTGCACGACGAGTGCCACGTAGCGCTGGGCGAAGACGACGACGACGACGGAGATGAAGACGCGGACGCGTCCATGAGCATGGATATGGATATGAGCGGCATGGATATGGGGGGCGATAGTTCGACTGCGGCCTCCACTTCCAGCGCGGGATCTAACGCCGCGTCGACCGTGAGCAGCACGTTCGTCGCAGCCGCCATTGCCGGATGTGCCACGCTGGCAGCGTTGCTCTAACTATGCGAGTTTAAACAGACGAATATCACGTTTAGTTGCTCACTAAGTAGAATAAACGAGATTGATCTGTTAAAAAGCGGCAAGTTTAAAATGCAGGCACGCTGCCAGGCTCCTCGATCTACGACAGGAAAGCGGCCAAGAGGGCAGCCGAGGCTAGCGAGCTGACGGTGACCATCACGGACGACGCGCCACTCGAGGAGCTGCCAGAAGCGGAGCTGTCGCCGGTCATATCCATCCCGCTCATGTCCATGTCCATGCTCATGGAGGCCGTGCTCCCAGCGACTGCTGCGGCAGCTGCGTCCTTCACCTCGTGGCACTCGTGGTGAAGCGCCGTGACCTCCTCCGAGAGGTTGCGAGCCGAGCCGTCGTACGTGATGAGGCAGTCTGTCGGGATCGAGTGCATCATCTCGTGCAGAGGCTCCAGGCACGTGGACGAATTGCAGAAGGAGAAGAAGTCCGCCGCCGTGAAGTTGAGCGCGTCGAAGACTGACGTCACGTTGAACGTCACGCCATCCGCGCATGTGTCGAAGTACGTGCTGTTGTCGATGGTGGCAATGACGGCCTCAGTCACGTTGGAGGCGCATTCCTCAGCGGAAGTCACGGCGACCGACGCGACCAGCAGCGTCGAGGTGGCGAAAACGAAGCTTGAGGAACGCATTGTCGGTTGGCGGAGCGGGATGACGGAGGAGGTTTGAAGCTTTGACGTGCGGACAGCAAATTCGAAAGTGAGAGCAGAGAGCCGCGTGCGTTGTGCCAACCACCAGCCGCGACCTGAGTCGAACTGCGCGGGTGGAGCCATCGAGAGAGCAATTGTTGATTGGGTGAATCGCTCTGATTAATACTGTACCGGTAGCAGCAATCCATATGTTCGGCATTTATATTGGCTCTGGAAAGGAGGCGGGCTGGTGAGATTGAACAAGTCGGTCATATTGTTGAGTGGGCGCCAGTGGCTCCAGCGTTTAACGCCAGTCGTTCGAGGTCACATCATTTTCGGCCAGTACAACAGGTGCCCCCCATGGAAACCTGCCGGCATTTCTGGCGCTGGAGAGTCAAACACCCTGGCGATAATTGCTTCGTAGAGCACTTCAACTCCGTACCGCTTCAACGGCTCTGTACCTCGAAGTATGCGCAACCTCAAAGTGTAGTGTCTTCTGAACACGGCAATCCGTCTTTCAGTCGAAGAGTTCGCTCCAGCCGGTTTGACAGTCGTTGGCGCCGTCTTGGTCTTACGCGCCACCACTTGGAGAAACCCGTCGCCTACTTCGGCGCGCAGTTTCTGCTTCTTCAGACTCGGGAACAACGGCTGCACGTGTCGCCCGCCACGATTGCTATTGCTATGACTACTACTGAACTGCACGCCGAGAGCAGCAGCTCGACGCTTGCGGGTCTGCGGCGTCAGGTCCAACAAGCTGCAGCTGCTGCTGCTGCTTGAGGCCGTCGCACGAGGGCTTCTTATCCGCGCGGGCGACGCCGTCTCCTCGCCTTCCGTGTGTTCGTCCTCCTCTGTCTCTTCTTCTTGGCTTGGGCTGGGCAGGGCCTCGCCTTCATCGTTTGCTGCCTTCGACATGTCACGAGCGGTCGACACGCTGCTGGACGAGATGGAAACCTGGCCGATCCGCTGACACAGCGACGCCGCCGACTCGTTGCCGTCCTTGTCCGTCTCCACGAACGTCGGCGACGCTACCTCGGTCGCGTCTAAAGCTGCCACTTCTTCTTCTGCCTTCGTTTCCTGGTTGACTTCTGCTTTCGCTTCCTCGTCGTCACCAGCCTCTTCTGGCTTGGCGTCTTCCCTACCAGTCTCCTCCTTCTCTTCTTCACTGGAGTGGCTTCTCTCTTCAAGGTGCTCGCCTTCTTTCTGTTCCTGCAGCGTGGCGTCTTCGGCCTCACCCCGCTTTAGTGTCTGTTCTCCTTCATCCACATCCTTCTCTGCTTCCTAGCAACGAAGCGTCCTTCTATTCATGTGCATAGCCCACTATTGAGTCTATGACTGAAATTGTGGACTCAACTGAAGTTGGCGCAATAGTCGACGGCAGCTTCACGCTCTCACGTTGACCGCCGCATTCAATGCGCCTGCCTCTTTCGCATCGTTTCTTCCTTCAGTTGCTGGCACGACCCCCACGGTGGTGACAACGTTCGTGCTTGAACGCTTTTACGCGTGGCGATTAATGCGCCGCAGCAAGTGAAGGCGTTCCATGTTGACCTCCATGTACCTATTATAATTTGATCATTCAGCAATGGCTGTCGTATATTGGCAATCGGTAAATCGGTGGTGTCCCAACCTTCGTTCGCTCATCCGTCGAGTTTCTATGCAATACAGGGCTCACGTGTCAAAGATTCAGCCTTGTGGAGCAATTCCTCGGTCTGGTGATCCAGATGTTCATATCGCTAATTCCGGCCTCGATTGCTGTCTTTCCCCACTCCCAGCCCTTGTTATATGCAAAGTGTGATGACGTCAGGTTCATCAGTCAACCTGCCTAGAGAGCGCGAAGGTGGCCGTGGCCATGCCACCATCAACGTCAGCGAGACCGAAGAGCCTTGGGTGTCCTATCCTATCCGCTTTGTGTGCACGTATGAGTGCTCTCACACCCTATGCGTTCGCAGGCTCGAACAACTGAAGGGGGTCATGTCGAGAAATACAGAGTGGTTCCTCGGAATTCCTTGAGAGAGTGACAACTCTTGCGTCTTCACTGCCTCAAAATCCACATGACATTTGAAGGATACTGAAGCATACGCATGATGACACTGTATCTCTCGCCTCGATTGCGTGAAGCTGACGACCACTTTAGTGCTGGCCTCGCTTCTCCATTGTGGTGCTGGAGAACTTCTCGAATATCAGTTTCAAGTGCAAACGCGTATGATTGATGCCAAACTCGGTTGTTTTGCCTTGAGTTATCCCGCCAACGCGAATATATACATAAACACTGGACTGTTTCCTATAAACTATGCATACAGCTCTCTCTATCACTCACTACAACGCAGCTCCACCTCACAGATACAGCAGCACCGGCTGGTCGTTCAGGGTCCGGTAGTGGCTGTGAGAGTGGTCCGCTGCTTCGTCCGCGAAGAGGCACTGCAGCACGTCAAGGATCTCGTGGTCGGACACGTTGCTGCCTTCTGGAAGACCCATGGCATGCTCCGTGCTGCCATGTATCGACCAAGGAGCATACTCGGCAACGGAGAGCGGGCTTGGACGGGTCGAAGGCGCGCGCATCTGCGGAGGTGCCGCCGCGCGCGCCGCCTCGACGGCTCCAGGTGGGTGCTGAGTGCGCAGGTGACGCGTCAGGTTGCCAGCCGTGCTGAAGGTCTTGCCGCAGCCTTCCACTACGCAGATGTGGGCCACACTGCCCAGGTGGTTCTGCAGATGACGCGCCAGCTTCTCGGACTTGGTGAAGATGCGGGTGCACCCTTCGACGGGGCACTCAAGCTTCTTGAGCAGATGCAGCCGACGGTGACGAGCCAGGTTGCCAGAAGTGCTGAACCGCTTGCCGCAGGAGCGGATCGCGCATTGGTAAGGCTTCTCGCCCGTGTGGGTCTTCATGTGCTCGCGCAGCGTGAACTTGCGCTGGAAGCGGCCGTTGCAAGTCGGCACGGGGCATTGGAACGGACGTTCGCGTTCGCCTTGCTGGGTGAGAGCAGCAGTCGACTTGATCTGATCCATTTTCGGTATTTTAGGCGGCGCGCTTAGTGTGGCTCAAGTCGCTGTGGAGTGGCAAGTTTGCAAATGATCTGAACAGCAGCAGAGTTGCCAAGGTACCGGACCGTCGCCGGAGGGAGTGGGGTGATACAACAGTCGGCGAGGTGTGACTGCCTCCCAGCAGACGCTTGTACAGCCGGACGGTCCGCCCCGTCCGTGCTCCTGTCATGGGGTGAATGGTCTCGGTGGCAGGACTCGAGGCTGTTCTTGAGTCGCGGAGCAGAAATCGACTCCTTGGTAGAGCAAACCACGAACCCCACGACGTCGTCGGAGTCGCCGTCGAATAGAAATGTATCAAGGAAAAGATGGGGCGGCACACTTGAATCTCGAGAGCCCACCGAGAAGACGCGGAAGAGACAGCTCCGGTACAGAGTGGAGGACGCCACTGGTGGGCGACTCTCATCCTCACGCCTTCGCGAATGCCATGTGGAAACCCCTTCAGCGAGCGTGAGTAGGAGGGCAGACAAGGGCGAACACCATCCTGCCGGAAACCTCGGCGACGTCGGCTGCTGGATGGCAGACGAGGTAATACAGCGCGTAGCATGTTAGGTGGCTGTTCGGCAACCGAGTCATACTCAAGGCAGCATTGTACCACGCAAGACGAGCTGGCTGGCTCAGCCACGAGGGGAACATACAGATCAACTGGCTCATCCAAAGTCCACCGAAAAAGGGTCACAGCAAGAGCTCGGGTGTCATTACGTACGCGAACTCCTTAGAAAAGGGACCGTGGCATCTCGGGGGAGCAGTGGGTTATGCACGGGAGGTGGCTACACCGCCGAAACAGATGAAGCTGGCGAGCGTCGCGACGTCTGCATGCGGCTATCCAAAAGCCGAGCATGCATGGATCCACCTCGTCCCAGCGCGGAATCGTCAACAAAGAATCGTGACATCGCGCGCTTCTTCAGGCCAGGTTTGCTGTTTGGAATCCTCACATATCAGTGCATGTACCAGTAGCATTAATGAATGATACACACCTCCAAAGGAGATCGCCGTTATAATTGCGTCTTCTTGCTCACATATTCATGAAGGCATCTGTATCCTTGCCATTACTTTGAGCGTTGCTGGATGTTGGATGTGTTCGGGACACGGCTGTAAATGTGTAGCACTTACAGCGTTCTTGCGCATGAACTAGTAACCGATCTTCTCGGCATGGCTCGAAATACTAACGGGCACGTCTGTCCCCGACTTCGACCAGCTGGAACGATGACAGCCAGCCGGCAGCAATGCTCGCGTGAAATAGCGTGGGACGCCCAGGTTCAAGATCCAGAACTCAGACCCGCACATCGGGGCCCCTCCGTACGCTGGGAACTTGTCAAGGTGCGACGGTGGGATCGAGCCACCCCGTCCCCGAAAGCCAGCTCGACTTGCGCTGAAAAGCGATCTCCGCTGAGTGGATCTGCACGTTGAGAGTAGTATTCCGTGGGTACTCTCGCGAGAGACTCGCCTCGGGAAGGTGGCTACAAAACACCTTGCGCACGGTATTGAGCGGAAAGCCTTGCCAGCAATTGACAACGGCGAGGGAGACACAATTGAGGCCCTGTTCGCGATTGTCCCATTTTGGAAATGGCCATTTTGTTTGCAACATCATTGAAAATGGTAGTTTTGCACTGCAAAATGGTTTGGTCGGTTACCATCGCGTTTATTGGCCATTTTGAACCAGTCGTGTTCTCGTCTTCAACATTTTGCAAAAAGCTCATTTATTGCGAAAATGCTTTGTTTTTTGGGGGCGTCGCGCAAACAGGCATACAGATGATTAATAAGTTAGCATTATGGTTCCGATGGTGTGTGCCACTTGGACGAATGCAAGCACGTCCTTGGACCGACCGCCACAAGCTGATGATATCCCCCTCAAACCCAAGGTTACGGAGAAGCAGTGCCCTCTCCAACGTGAGCTTCCGCAGTAGAACGGCTGGGGACCCGGAGCCACTTCTCTGGGTCACGAAGGAAGGAATATCCAGCGCAATTTGGGGGACGGAGTCGTGGCAGACATTTTAATACTTGCATTGGCTCGCGTGAAAGCAATTAAAGATTAGCCAGAACTGGTCGCAAGCTCACGGGTTGAAAAAAACGCCGATTAATCTTTTTGAATAATCGCACAGCATCGACGCCCACAGTATACAGTATCGAAGTGAAGCTGGACGCTACAGAGGGGACCTGCTAAACTTTACTGGTGCAGTTCTGCATGTAACTTGGTCTCGTGGTGGACCAACGCTCAAAATAAGCGGACATTTCGCGGGATTCTTAAAATTATTGAAACAAAAGAAAGTTTGATGGCAGAGTTTTTTTGAAGGGCATGTTTACTTCCTTCTGTTGGGGGGAGCGGATAATCTCGGACATTGAGGTCTCAGCAAAAGGCTGCCGCCTGGTTCGCACCATTCCTGCTTCTGCCAGAGCGACACACCCGAATCTCGGGCGAACACCTGGTTTCGCGTTATTGCGGTGGCCTATTGCTGTCCAGCGGATGAGGGCTCAAACGAACTGCGTTCTTCGCCCTTGTAGCACACCAGTCTCCGGATTTATATGCGAGGAACCGCCAACCTATCGTGGCGAGCCAATCAAAGGACGCGACACCCGATATGCTGCAGCTTGAAGCCGAGCATGAGTTCGCGGGATGGGGAATTTCGGTAAGCTCGGTATTGCTTGCTTCTTGAAGGCAACCAAGAAGATGACGTGCCCTGGGCGTGCGCGTGTTCGTAACGGCGTCTCCAAATCACCGGCTGGATGCCAGCCACTTGCTGCGACGTGGTCGTTCTCTCCTGATCCCTTCGGCCTCGAAATTCCGACGGAAAGAGCCGAGTCGGTGAGAATTCCTCCGATCTTGCACGCGTGATTTGCACGAGATTCCAGGCACATTCAGCAGGCTAGCCGCTCGGAAATGGGTCAATCACCTCGAAGCCACGTTGGTCGAGTATCAATGCTTCAACATGAGCCATCTTCCTCAAGTGTACAGTTCAGTGCACGCGGGAAGCTTGAGGCCTTCCACCCGTCTGAGAACGAGGAACGAGAAGAACCAAGCGCAGATTTTGGAATGGCTCGTGTTTCTATTGCACGTTCAACGTCGATCTGGTACAATGCGGACAGTTTGCTGGCAGGATTTGCAGGTCTCCAAGTTCTCAAGCGACAGAAAATGCAGGTAGGCAAGTTCGAAACTGGCGGGTGGACTGGGTTGAGCTATCCGCCCAACATGGGCCTCAAACCTGATTCTCATCAGGTGTTTCCTCGAACCAGAACGGAAGCGAGCGCTTCAAGCATGGAGGGAGGACAACCAAAAGATTATCCAGCGCCGTCGGTCATGAGGATGGATTCTTCTCTTACGGAGAGTGAGTGGATCGTGAGACTGTCGCCGTCAAGTGTCGGACTGCTTCTCTTTATTCTTTCTATTTATGCTACTGGGTTCTAAAATTCGTAGGTGGCAGTTAGAAACCCTTTGCTCTCTCGCGGCTGCTCGATCTTCACTCTCTCTCGCATGCTTGCGTTGCTACTGCTGCTTCCCCTCACGCTCGCGGCTGCCGCGCTCTCTACGAACAGACATTCGAACAAGTCTTGGACGTCTTGCTCCAGAATCCGAGAGCTCGGGGTGGTTTCCACGGGCGGCGGCGTAGGCCACAAGAGGTCGCTCAAGGGCATAGGCCCGCCACCGGACGAAACCACACGTCCTGGCAGCTCTTGCCGAGACCGCACCAGACTTTCAGGCCGAGTGGACGGCATGACGCGATGCTGGGTTCGTCGGTGCCGCGTCAGGTTGCCGGCGGTGCTGAAGGTCTTTCCGCAGCCCTCGATGTCGCACGTGTGTGGCGAACGTGCGAGATGGACCTTCAAGTGCGGCACCAGCTTTTCTCGGCTCGTAAAAACCCGCGTACAGTGAGCTGCGGGGCAGCTGACCTTGCGCAAGGAGTGCAGCTTCCGGTGTCTTGCCAGGTTGCCCGACGTGCTGAATCGCTTGCCGCAGTCCGCCACGGGACACTGATGGGGCTGCTCGCCTGTGTGCGTCTTCATGTGCTCATGCAACGTGAACTTGCGGTGGAAGCGTCCCTCGCAGCCCGGCACGGGGCACGAGAACGGTCTGTCTTCGGATGGCGCGGCGCGGCGGATATCCTGCTGCTTGGAGCTGCGCTGAAGGAAGAACGGCGGGTCTTGCAAACCCTCGCTGAGCATGGCTTGCATTCTTGTCGGGCGAGGGCTAAGGACTGGCCGTAAAGGGGGCGGAGGTCTCTGCTTAGAGTGGGTCTCCTTGCCACAAGCTGGTAGGTTCGAGAATACTACGATGGGGCGTGAGGGGAGCACGTGGGTTGTCGGCGACGACTCGCTTCTGCTTCTGGTTTCAGGAGCCATCAACGGCCTTGTCCAGTCCACTCGCAGGCTCGCAGAAGCGTTTAGGGCGGTACCGACGCAAGCCGCGTCGGCGAATCCACTTGACTGGCTGTGCTGGACACATCACGTGTTTGCGTTGCCGAGCGCTGGCTGTTTGTCACAACTCAGGCCGCCTTGGAACCCTGTAAATGTAAATGGCACAAGCGCCGCCCTGACGCTGCTGCCAGTGTCCACGCCAACTGCTGATTGTTTTTACTCCGACATCTGGCCAAAGCAATCCTGGACACTGGCTCGGGACTGTGGATTCGGTATGCGATGCCCCCCAACGTGACGTTTAGCAGCGCGAAATTCTGCTCGGATGGTCGAGTTTCACCCTCAATTTTCCGCCTGGTATGCGCGCAAAACAGCCCGCCTAGGCAGTGGATAGGCGGCTCTTATCTCGCAGGATTTGCAGTGTTTCACCGAATCTACGTCGCGCTGGAGCACTCCCGCCGCCTTCGGACAACCTTGGGGTAGTCGGTCAGTCGGGACCTCAAGCCGACACGTATTGCCGACACCATCGGCGCACAGTCGGCGCGGTTGAGCATCGAGGCCCAGCCACCCGATATCGCTCAGCCTCTCTATTAAGTGTAATAAGAGCCTCACGCTGACATCGCGCATGTTCCTACCGGCGTTGTCACCGTTGTGTGTTGCTTGGCGAGGTGTCCACCTTGTCGATGTACCGGTACGATAACGTCTCAGTTGTGACGTCACTTCGCCTGCAATGACGACCAAATGCATGTACCGTACCCCTCATGACCCGCGCAACATCTGCCACCCGTTACCACACTTGGCGCGTGAGCTGCGACGAGCCGTCCAAAGCATAAGGCCACGGCCGATGACAGCGCATTCGTTCCATATTGGCCCCGCAAAGAAGCGCGCCGCTGCTGTGGTGCAGCTGATAGACGGTCGCGAGCAATCGGAACGACTGGGCGCTCGTAAAGAAGCATTATGTGATCACAACACCGCTTCTGCTTACGGTACCGCACCGATTAATCGAATCACACACTCCGATGTATGACGGGCTTGTCGCTTCAAATTTGCTGATGGTAGGCACCGCGAAGGAACGGCTCGCTTCGGATCATGCCGCCGACGTGACTGACCGTTGCCACCGCGGGGTTCTCGACGAAGAGGCAGTCCAGCAGGTCCTTCACATCCTGGTCGGAGATTCGACAATCCGGTCGAGACTCCGGCACCACTTCCACCGACGGTGCTGTCGCCCACAGCGGAGCCTTCATTAACATCGCCCCAGGAACTGGACAATGAGCTGATCTGGGCTGCAGTGTTTGCGGCGGAAGCTGCCGTTGGTGTCCTGGCAGCATCAGTCCTTTCGGAGGCGACGGTCGCTGGATGGTCGGCATGGCCGTTCGACTCGCAGGTCCGGCATTGTGTCGCGTTCGTCGGTGTCGCGTCAAGTTGCCTGCAGTGCTGAAGGTCTTCCCGCAGCCCGGGAACTCGCACGTATGCGGTGTACCCGCCAGATGCACTTTCAGATGACGCACGAGTTTCTCGCGGCTAGTGAACACCCGGGAGCAGTGTGGCGTCGGGCAATTGAGCTTCTGCACCGAGTGCAGTTTTCGGTGCCGCGCCAAGTTGCCTGAGGTACTGAACCGCTTGCCACAGCCTGCCACGGGACACTCGTGAGGCTGCTCGCCCGTGTGCGTCTTCAGGTGTTCGTGAAGCGTGAACTTGCGGTGGAAACGGCCGCCACAAGATGGAATGGGGCATGCGAACGGTCGGTCTTGCGATGGAGCAGCACGTCGAGTTTCGGGCGGTTGGATGGAGCTGCGGCCGAGGAAAAAGCCTTGGGCAGACGGCTGCTGGCCGAGAGTGGTTTCCATTCTCCTTCCAGTGGTGACTGCGGACGCGAAGGCAATTTTGAATGTAGAGAGGAGGGGAGATGGCTCTCCTCACGGCACCGAGCCGAAGATGGGAAGCCCAGTCCGGCCGACGGCCGCGACTCCGCCGAAGCACCTGCTCGCTTGCCACCTCTGTGCCTGCTTGCATCCTTTGTTGCACGAATCATACCTGTTCAAGCTTATTATTGGAGTGAGCAAGACAATACCCGCCATACTTGATGAGGTTCTGCACCGGTGGAAAAAGCGATGCCACTGCAAACAAGAACAAACTGTCAGAGTTAGTGAAGCGTAGGTTTCGCAAAGATGCTCGAAGAAAGAGGTTTGGCCGCACCGAGTGCCTGACTTTCTGCGCTACGCTAAGCAAGCAATTGAATCGTCAAGACTTTGCGTCCTTGACGCCCCGTCATTGCTCGAACACGAGCGAGTGATGGCAGCAGACGGAAGGGCTGCGAGATGGCGGGGGTCAGTGGAAATACATGCGGAGGATGTTGCTGCCCATTGGTTTCAAGGAGGTTCCAAGCGCTCAAGGATAGAGCGCTACCGTAGGAGCAGGATTGACCAGTGTGTAGGCCCATTACGTTGGGCCCATGGAGCTCACCATAATGGGTGTCTTGTACGTCAACAACACTATCCGATAAGTTGTGTAGGCACTTCCGTGCAGGACGTCACGGTATCGACACCTTCTGGTTATGATTATGGGGATCGTCATCGCCCCAGAGGGAAGTGGTTACGCAGCGGCCGGGGGGAGAGGGGAGGGCTTTCTTGTCTTCAACTCGCGTTGATACTCGCCAGCGAAGCCGGTGGACACTCTCGGTGCGGCTGCCTGCCTTGAAGCAGAAAAGAAGAAGAAGTCGGGAGATATGTCTTTGTTTCTTCCGGGAACTGCGAGCGGGTAATCGGCCTCAGGAACGCACCAGTGTTGCAACCTTCTTCACAAGCTCACTGCAACATGAGAATCCTGTGCGTGTTCTCCAGCGTGGTTCCGCAAATTGGGTTTCTGAGTGTACCAAATTCCCACGAACCAAAAACAGCAACCTATAAAGTTTGAGATTCGCGTGTGACACATTCTGGACCAAAACGTTTCCATTTTGTGTACTTACCGCTCCACAAATTTGATCTTCTCTAATTTTAGTGTTTTGTGCTCGAGGGACACGAGAAGAACGCAACCGCGACAGTGAAAATTGCTGCGTCACCAACGTTTGGCATCGACAAAAAGCTGGTATGGATGAGGCTAATGCGATATGGCTCGCGTCTGACTCTATACAAAATTGGTGTTGTACGCCTCCTTGGCCGGCTTGACGCCTTCGTCAATCGACTCGGGACCTGCCACCTGCTTGGCGTTCTCCATCTTGAGCGCGTGGTCTCTCAGTCGCGCGCTGTTTCGCTTGGCTGACGTCATGGAGTACAGAATCGTAGCGACGGTGACCGCCACTGCAGCGGCAGCGATCAGGCCCGAGATGTACATTGGCGGACCGTACAGGTCATCGCCACTCTCGTTGCTCGCCGTTGTAGTGCATCGAGGGCCCGTCCACGAGTCCGAAGCGCACGAGCAGCGTCCGTTGTCGCACGTGCCAGTGTTCACGGACGTGGAACCGCTGGAAGTGATAGTACAGTCATCGTCCGAGTTGCAGAACGCCATGCCGGAGACCTCGACCACCAGATTGTCGTCGTCTTGGTAGTCGTCGATGTTGTCTTCGATCCACTGCTTGGTCGGGTGGGTATCTGGGCTGCAGCCGTACGCCATGCTCGAGCCTTCTGACACATCCTGGTACACGCGGATGTAGTCGATCTTCAGGTACATGGGGAACGCGTCACAGATCGCATTGGTGGTTTCATCTGTGCCATCACCATAGCAGCCGGAACTGCCCGCGTTCGGCGGTTTGGACCCCCACGAACTGGACAACGCCACGTTGAAGATAAAGTACATGGGCTCCTCCACCATGAGCTTCTTCGGGTTCATCTGTGCCGTGTCTTGCGGCGGATTGACGATCGATTCCGCAGGGATCTCGAAGATCGGCTGGCCCTCCACTTCCCAGCGGATGTAGCCGTCGTCGCCCGCAACCCACTCGAGGGTATACGTGACCCAGTCCAAGTACGCGGCCATGTGGACTTCCCAATTGGAAGAGATGGCGTCCATTTGGTACGTGAACTCGGATGCGGCGCTGGTGGAACCGCCTGATTCCGTGCAAGACGAGCCATTGTTGCCAGCATTGCACAGAAAGGCCCCCATGTAGGCGTTCTGCTTGGGGAAGCACGTGCCGTTGGTGTTCACGCCCCAGTGGACCGTGCCATTATCCTTGAAGCCCAGTTCAGCATTCACATCGTACGAAGCTGGACACAGCGCCATCGTACACGCGTTCTCCGTGATGCCCTTGGTCAGTGAAGCGTTAATGGTCGCGAAGCTCTGGACGTCCTCCGAATCCACGTCGCACAGGTTGTTGGCGCCGTAGCGAAGATCTTGGTACCAGGATTTGTGCCCACGAAGGCTGTAGTAATACGCCGTAGGGACATCCTGGTTATTGGCACCTTCGCTCTCGCACTCGTAGCTGTAGAAACAGTAAGCGGAGGTGTTATCGACGATCATACGGAAGTCGTCCGGCATGCCAGGCCCGACCTGGATCGACGACGAGATGGCGGTACCGCCGCCTTCGAGGATATCGATCTCAGGAGCGCCACGGCCTTGATTCGCGTTCATCCCGGAGCCAGGATTGTCGTCGCACGCACTGATGCGCTGGTTCTGAGAGTCGAAGATGGTCTCGTTGCACTCATTGTACGAGAACGGCCACATCCGAGCCGTGGAACCCGTGAAGATCGCGCGACCCAGGTTGCCCATGAGCCAGATTCCGGGCCACGTCGGGTAGTAGTCGATGTTGGTCGCACGCACGCTGGTCGAGCCCGTCTCGATATCCGGATTCCCCGACGCGTTGGTAGTAGCGCCGGGCAGTTGAACACGCACGGTGACCAAGCCGCCTTGGAAGCAGAACTTGTTCCAGCCTTGCACCATGCCGGAGCTGTAGTAGAACGTCACGTCTTCGTATCCCGGAGGCGAGATGTACTCGTTCCAGACCGTGAGGTTCGTCTCTTGGATGTCCGACTCGATGTAGAAATAGCAGTGGCCGTCGTCGTCGCATTGCGTGCCCGTCATGTTGGCGTAGTAGATTTCTAGCGCGGCGTTCACGCCATCCGGTTTCTCAATTGCGGTCCAGAGATGGTCCTCGCCAGCTTCGAAACTGCGGCCTTCCGTGTTGAACTCGTCGCTCATCGTCAGCGTCCACGTGTCTCCTCTCGACGTCTTGTGGGTCTGCGCCTTGGACGGCGTGTCCACATCCACCCACGGGAGGACGCCAGACCTGGTGGCGTAGGACGTGGTGGCGGCCCATGCTGGAGCCAACAGCGCGGCGGCAGTGGCGGCGGCGGCGCCAGAGGCCGCGAGTCGCGTCCAGCGCTGCATCGCAAGTCCCTCGCTGCTGTTCGAAGCGGATACTGGCGCGTCAAGCCACGCGGAAAACCTGAACTGAAGGGAGGATGGCTGTCGCTGGCCGATGGGAAGGGTGGCAGAAGTGAGCCCACCCCCGTTCGGGAGCTCCGAGCAGCCAGTCCGCCATGCGACGACCGGACGTGGCCCTGTACCATCCCTCGAGCAGCAGCTGGGAGCTCCATGCAGCCAATAAGAGCGCGAGACGGCGAGGGGAGAACAGCCAGCGAACTAGATCCTGAAGGTCATGGAGAAGCGCGCCTCCCGATCGCGGCATAATCGACCGCCGAAGCCAGTTTTGGCTCGGAATTAGGGGCCGAAACGCAGGGATTTGCGGAGGGTGTTAGTGACCGTTACCCTGATTTACAGCTGCAGGCATAGGGCAAGGGTGGATTTCTCAGGCCGATTAAAATTGTGCCACCGTGGCGATAGGGTTGGAGCGGATTTTCGAACAGTCTGCGATGGCGTGATGACTGGGCCCAACAGCACGGACAGCGATTTATTTTGGCAACATTTCGCACATCCTAAAAGTTAGCTCGAGGAGAGAAATGATGCGGAGAATTCTCGTGTTTGGGTTAACTCTTCGCTCAGGAAATGACGCATTTGGCAACGAAGTGGCAAACATAAAACGGCCAAAGCAGCGGGGAATAGGGCACGACACGATTTTTGGCTCGCATCGGAATTTTTGAAATACCGGTTTGGCCCCCGAGTCAGAACCGGTACATTTGACAATCCTCTCGAATGGTTTGACATGCAAGAAATATAGTACTCCGATAAATAGTACTCTAACGTCGCTTGATGTGGCAAAACAATATACATCGTCGTCGCCAATCAATATTGTTTGACGGAGGACCCCATGTGTAAACGGGTACAAAATTCATTCAACTCAATACTTTCCGCTTTTTTCAGCGCGTTTTTCGTGGATTTTGCGTTTTCGATAATGCCATGCAGTGGT